>JASXSY010002782.1:0-279245 GCA_034509805.1 Sipha maydis
CTATTATCCTTATTCATTATTATTATTAGTATTATTATAATCGTTATAAGTGCCATTAGCTCACATAAAGTCTTATGTGCACACTTTTATTAGATTTATGTGTACACCGTTCGTGTTATGCTCCGATGCGTACGCAATAATGAATTATTATTAGGCGTCTACGTACAGCATACTCGTGGATATTGTAATATTTACGATAAGTGCTCGCCACTTTCGGATTTAAAAACTTCATTATACTCGTATTTACATATTAACAGGTAGACATGGAAGTCATGGCGCCAACGGTAGTGAATTCTGTCACTTCAGCGAAAAATTACATTATAATATTTGTAAACGCGTTCGTAAATATATTTTTTATCCACATAACGGGTTATAAGCTTTCAAAATTATTATCACCGATATTTAATTACGTACGTTTACAAATAAAGTTGGTGTAGGTCAGTTTCGATATGTTTATAATATAAGTTGTACACTTTTATAATTTTACAGTAATTCACAGGTGTATATATATATATATATATATATATATATATATATATATTTATATTTATATATGACCCCTTCTCACACACGCTCACACACATACGTACATTTGCGTATACATCATAATATACTATATCTATTATAATACACATACTACATGTATACCATAAGAACGTTACGCCGTGTTCATTTAATTTGTATACGCAGTTACACAGGTACATTTTCAAGGTTACATTTTTATCCTTAAATCAATTCCATAAACGTAAATTGTTAAGTAAACAAAATGGAGATTACTGATAGGTCACTAAATTAGAATTTAGAAATCCTAGATTTTGCTTTTCTATACAATTGATTATTAAAAAAATTGTCAACCATCGCGAAGGCAAAATGCTTTTGATCGAATTATTCTATTGTACAAAAATCAATGATAAATCGTCGTGTTCATAAAATGATTCTGAATGTCTGAATTCTGAAGGTCGTAATGAAGTGTATATTTAATTGGGTATCTTATACAGCATTATAATAGTTGTAGTTAAAATTTATTACGAAACAAAATAATTTTCTATATTAGTTTAAGATCATATGCATTGAAATGAAACATAAACATACATTTTTTATCAAAATCAAAATTTATTTATGTTTATGTAAAAAAAAGTTAAAAAAAGTGTTTATAACTTCACTTTTTTATTGATAAATTATTTTGTCAAATATTTCGATTTTCTAGCAACAAATTAAATGAGATTTGGTTATTGGGTAGTCATTTATCATAAAGAAAACAAATTTAAAGGTATTGAGAACCATATTTAAAAAAATAAATGAATTTGTTGAATAATTTAATTTAACTGAGTTGTTCATCATTTTTCTTTCTTATTGATAAACGTTAAGGAAATATTAAGAAAAAAAAAAAAAAGACAACAAACTATGATGTCTTCATAAAGTATTATCCTGGTGCAATTTTTGATATAATGATATAGTAAATATATTAATATAAGTTTTTTATTTCTAGATATGTTAAAAAATTGGTTTGCAGGTAAAATAAAAAAACAAATATCGTCGTAAAATCATTTTTCTTAAGTTTCCCATACAATTTAAAACTAAACTGATTTTGTATAGCATTCATTTAATTTCATCAATTTACTAAATAAATAAAAATTAAATTTTATAATGAAGTTGGTTTCAAAGAAATATTGTCAAATAATAATTACGTTACGAGTTCACAGTACATTTATTTTTATTAATACGATTTTATTTGATTACTATTATTAGCATGATCAAAAAAATAACATAAAATGTATAATATGCATTTATATATATATATATATACCTACCAGATATTCCTCGTCTGCACCTTGTATATACATTAGTTTGCCTTTGACGAATGAAAATAATATAATTATTTATTATTAGAATTTATAAAAATACCGAATAAAGTATTATCCACTTATAAAGTTAAACATAAAAAGCTTTTCCATTTTCAACAACTAATGTTGTTCTTCAAACATTTCGAAATGGTTTTTTCTTCTATTTATCCGAATTAAACTTCTTAATTTATTGAAATTACATTTTACCTTTACGATTTTATCGCTGCATAAAAAAAAAAAAAATGATTTATAAATGTCGTTCAAGTTGTTAGAACATCACAATCCTTAAAAACTTGAATCACATAATGATCTTTTTGTACTACTATCAAGAAAAATAATTGCTTAGCAATAATGCCCGGACAAACAATTAAAAACCTAGTTCGAATCGAATGCTGAATTTGGAATTTTTATTGACTTATAGTTGAAAAACCGGTAATTATAAGTATAGTTGTCATGATGGATCGTATTCGCTGAACATGTAGTCATGAAATTATTTTATGTAAATATATACGAAATATATAGTACACTATGTAACGACATAAACATTTTTTTGAACAATTTATAACGTCATTCATTGTAAAAGTTGTATAGTTTAATTTCAATTCGGGTTCACGCAGACATAAAATTAACTATATTTTAAGAAGGTACACGAACAGTAATTGAAATATGTTCAATGCAGTTAATAACGTGAGAAAATGTTAAATGCGCACTACATATAAGTAAATGCATTGACGTTTTAATAGGAATAAATTACAGTTAAAATTCTGATTTTATTTCTTAGTCGAATTGTACGTGGCTTGCGATAAAGTATTGTTTTTTACATTACGTTTGGCTTTATTAGGTACAGTTTAACTTTTGAACTTGTTGTGGTTCGACATTAGAATATATGAGACACGAGTACATTTAAATTCATATTTATACTTTTGAAAAATATGAATTTAGTTAATGCAAATATAATCAAAAAATTTCTTTGAAAACACAACTAGTCCGTTTTAAATTCGCATTAATTCGTTGGAAGTACTATTTGACATGGATATCATAAAAATAGATAAATATCTAAGTCAAGGTTGTTTAGTCAAACAGGTATTCATATGCATATGTTTATTTAAACTTCTATACATAAAGCATAGATTTCATCACTTCCGTTTGCTTACGGGTCACTCTATATAGAGAGAAGGGTAGATGGATAAATTGTTCGGTGTTAACCAAACGTATAAAAAAACAATTGCAACGAAAAAGTGGCTAATCAAAACTAATATTGTGGTATGCAGAGTATAAAGTGTCCTAAATTTATGCTACCCACGTATTTATTTTATTTATATACACTTTGATACTTACTGAACAATTTATGATACCGTACGCATGTTTCTCGGTACTTTTACCGTAAATACTCGTAATATACGGATTCATTTTTAAGCAAACGATTTTAATAAAAACTAAGTATGTTGGCGTGTTACCAACTATACATTTCACTTGAAGTTTTTTTTTTTTTTTTAATTTATTTACATTTATTTACAATTAACCTGATTTAATTAATGAATCATACGTAATATATAAGTGTATATATAAATGGAATGTTTGAAATATATGGTCTTTAGTTTCATAAATTATTATTAAAAACGTAAAAAAAATATAAATAAACTCATGTATAGAGTTATTCAATTAATTCGGTGTGATAAATTATACGCTTTATTTTTAACAAACACTATTTTTATATTAACCATGTGAAGACTTTATAAAAATGACATATACATATATACATATATATACATATATATACGACATTCTTCTTCTCTTCTTCTACTTCGCCTTCCTCCCAACTATTTGGGGTCGGCCACCCTTTTCCTACACCTCCACTTTACTCGGTCAATCACATCTCCTCATATATATACGACATTATAAAGTCTAAAAGTTTTGTTACAGGTCATAATAAACTATAATTCGTGTTATATACTATTACTACTTTCACTTGTACCCAGTGGCGTATTTATATGCATGCATTATAGGCATGTGGCGAATTTGAATAATGTATTTTGTAATTAATTTATATAAATAAAAAACGAAATTGGGTTAGTTACATGGGTTACACCATTTATAACTCGAAAACAGCTGGATCGATTTTGATGATCTCTGTTTGTTGGATTCGTTTTCTCTCCGAATACCAGAATAACTATTAAAATATATCGAAAAGATTTACGCGAAAAAACTAAATAAAATATTAACCTAGGAAGATAATTGAATGGTTTTCGATTGGTTCGATTTGGAATGGTTGTTCCATATTTGTCACTTCTTTCCAATACTTTCAAGACATACAGTAACGTTGAGTACTGCAATGTGGTGAAATCAATCAAATACATTTGCAAATATGTCTCGGAAGATAGTGACATGGCGAGTTTTGGCATCTAAACCTCCAATTAACGATGAAATCAAGCGTTATCTAATCGGTTGATATTTAAACTGCGATGAGGCAATTTGGCGTATATTCTCATTCCCTATTCACGAAATTTCGGGATGTATTAACCGATTAAACAATAATTACCGATGGTAAAATTTGAATTCTGCAAAGGAGTAAAAAAGGAAGTCTGTGGAGAAAAAATTATTGCCCCCTCCCCCTCAAAATACACCACTGCAGTGGGACATGACAATCGCTGAAGCAATTATTTCTGCATCATCAAGTCAAATATGTACATTATTTACTATCATAATTTTGATATATTTCTCATCGAATCCATGTGTCCTGTAAGACAAATAGGATACCATGTCAGAAAACATTTTATGTAGAATTTGTGTGACTTCAAGAAACACTGATCTTGAGGCGAATGAGGAGATACATAATCAGGCTTCACTTTTGATCGAAGACGTGTGTTTCCTCAATGTGCGGCAGCTTGTTAGTCAAGCTAGAAATGCTAGCACTAGATCATGGAAATGGAATTGGAGAATTGAAGAATGAACGTGAATATGATCGACATGAATTAGACCAATCAGTTCAAACAAGGGAACATTGAAACATCTGCGCAATGACTTGATATGTTTTGGTGACGCAATGATTTTACTGTTTGGCGATTTCCGCTAAACACTACCAGTCGTTCCAAGATCAATTGTTGCCGATAAATTAACGCTTGCCTCAAATCAACAAATCTGTGGTACTTTGTGAAGAAATTTCAGTTGTTAGAAAATATGAGAGTTACATTGCTGAATGATCTATTTGCTTAAGATTTCTACATGCAATTGCTGATCATCGGTAATGGCCGTGTTCCTGTCGATGAATCGAGCAGATTGATTTCATTTCTTTCGAATTTTCTTATCGAAAGACAAGTTCGTCTACAAAGTATTCTCGAACATTATTATTAACTACAAAAATAACGAATGGTTGAGTGAGCGAGCAATTTTTGTGGCTAAGAATAAAGATGTGGACGACTTAATTTTGTAATTCAGAATAAAATCTTTGATACTTTGAGTTCTTTTAAATTTATTGATTGTGAACAAACGAAGACGAAGCCACTAATTATCCAACTGCATTTTTAAACAATCGCACAATTTACAACTAAAAGTGGGTTCGGTAATTATCATGCTTCAAGATAAACCAACCAAAACTGTGAAATGGAATGCGTTTGGTGATAAGAAAACTGATGATCAATGTGATTCAGGTGACGTTACTCAAAAGAAAATTCAAAATCGAGGAAGTTCTCATTCCGTGGATTCTGATAATCCCACCCGATATGCCCTTTGAGTTTAAACGAATTCAATTTCTGATTCGTATTGCATTCACAATGACATATTAACAAATCTCAAAGACAATCATTGAATGATTGTTGTCTGAATTTAGAAAATGCATGTTATTCTCATGGCCAATCGTATGCGGCACGTGTCAGCAGACCATTCGCTTTATTTATTTTTACACGTGATAACAAAACGAAAAATATACATCACAAGGCGCTTCACTGATGAGAGTCAAGCCAAGTGTAACCTATGCTTCATTAAAGGAAATGTCTTGCCGACCCACCATTTGAATACTGAATTTTTGTAGTTTTATTAAACCTTATATTTATTATACGTATTATCCTCACGAACTATTGAACTTAATACATTTATTTTTAATTTTTTGTTTACGTTAGTTAAAATTATAAATTAAGTTTAGCTAAAAGGTATTATTACATTCAGTGACTGTTAGGCGGTACGAGTTCACCGAGTCAGATAGTTGTTTATAATAATTGTTTAAATTTTAAGAAATTGTGTTTAAGTATCTAAATAAAATTTTTTTTTGTAAGTTAGTTGTTTAAACAACATTTAAAGCGGCAATTATCCTTAGGCCTACACGCGGAAAACATGTAAGTCCCGGTATTCACTTGCGTTATTCTAATGTGCGGTGCCACGTTCGGCAATTTAATACATATTATTATAGATTGTTTATTGTACAATATTGTGTAATAAATTATATTTTATAATATCATTAGACTGTTGGTTAACAAGTCTATCATAAAATGACAGTGCACTTAGACATTTTGGACTTTATGCGTGTAAAACTTTTTAAATATTAATGTTATTGTTATCGCATAATATTTTGTTTCGCTATCACATGTATAACAGCATAGGTGGTGTAAATGCGTCGTACAATCTTGTACCACTCGTTCGAAACACGAGCGCACGCAGAAATATACTTGCAAGTGTACAAGTAACATTCAAGCACTATAACTGTCGGACGAAGATCAATTTAAAAGCAAGCTCGTACAAAAAGTTTCCGTTGGTCTAAACTGTCGTTCGATTATTCCGCGTGTCGATCGTCCGTCGCGCAACCCAAAGGTCGTACTCGTATACACAAAACGTCCAACACGAACTGTATGCATTACGTGTATTCGCCGTCGGACCGACCGGGACGAATCGAAACTTTCGCGTTCCGCCGGATAGGTTTACGGGACGTAGTCACGCGAACGTCCGGAGCCCGCGCCGCCCGCGCACGTTAACCCCGGCACCGGAGTCCGACGTCGCGCGACGATCGAAAACGTTGTCGCGCGAACATCGACCGCACGTCCGCCGCAGCTGGTTGTCCGACCCGGTTCTGCACGTGACACGGCTCTGTTGCCGGTGACCGTGCGGAATGCGTAACGTTAAGGAAACGCGATACTGGCGCGTCCGAACTGTGCCCACGCGAAGCCGAGGGCTCAGACCGCAGAACACCGCGCGAAAGCCGCGTTCCGTCCTACCGTAGAAACGAGATTTTTCGAAACGCGCGCAGATTTCGTGTCCGAGCGTACGCTGGTAAGAGGGGACTCGGCGAACCGCACATGGGAAAACGTCATGTCCGCGAAGAGACCGTCGACGATTTGGGCCGCCGCCAGTCGCGGAGGAGGACCGAGAATAGCGAATTATCAAAGTCAAAAATGTTGACGATGAAACCGAATAACGTAAATCGCGCTCTTAAAAATGATTTGGAAAAATCCAAAGTTTAAAAACGCGAATGTCAAATGTCGCGTCAAACCGGTGGAAAGGAATTTTTTTCCAAAGATCGCCGTTGATGGGGGGGGGGGGGGGTTGACGAGTCTTAATACTACGCGCGACCACAGGTTTTTAGCCGATCGGTCGCGACCGGTGTCTCGTCAGGACGGAACGGAGACGAGTGCACGCGACTCCTTGTGGCCGCGTGATAAACGGGTCGTCGCCGACCTACGACAACGCGCGCGTGTTGTGACGCAATGCGTGAACGCGCGAACCGGCTGCACACGATTGGCGTCCCGAAATAACGATAAAATCGATTGGTAAGCACACACGAATCGCGTCCCGCTTCATCTGAACGATTACACGAGAAGCAGCATGAAAAGGGCCGGTAGTTAACTCGTTTCGATTTTATTCGAAACGTATCGTTCAAGTTTTCACCGGTCTTGTGATTTTTTTAAAATTTAATTTAATTTTTTTTTTTTTAATCTTTCAATATAATTTTAAACGAATATAGTTTAATCGACGTACATTTAGTAAGAACAATGTTTTTGACCTACCGCTAGTGAAAATTTGCTGTTGGCAGTCCTGAGCATGCGTAAAATGGGAAGGAAAATAATGTTACATTATTTTGGGACGCGGTTCACGTTAAAAAGGGATTTCAGGACGCGATTCGCGTGCACCGCGCGAACCGCGCTCCGAACGCCGCACGCTCTCGGCCAACACCGTGACGCGTTTGAAATAACTTTTCAGTGGGTAGGAGCGGGGGCGGACATTTGATTTTGACGTGTTCGCGTCTAAACGTTCGGTGTTCCGAAAACATAAAACTTTTACAATCGATACGAAACCCGAACAGCAGCGGCGACTACAAACTATTGGGTACAACGAAAACAACTATTAGCGCGGGATATTGATCGTTGATCGTAACTGTGCAGTCTAAAAGGAAAACCTATTATCTACGGTACGGACAGCAGGTTTTTCTTTACCGCCTGTTAAGACTACAACACGGAAGGTGGTGTTGATGTTGGAAACGTTTTCTATTGTAACCACGAAATCGGGGTTCCGTGTTCGGCGGAACGCGTGTGATGGACGATAATAGTCATGACAACGGAATTCGGCAGATTGTCGCAGCTTCAGCAAGACGGAGAAAAAAAGTCTCGAGGGGAGAATGCCCCTATTGCCACTCCCTCCTTTAAATACGTCACTGGAACGAGGACAATCTAGTTACACAAAAACGATTTCACTTCGACGTTCGCGTTTTACTTTTTTTCGGTCGCGCACGAACGCGCGTTGCGCGTAGCCATAACGGAAAATCGAACGTCAACGGTCGTCCGTGTACGAGGCGCAGGTCAGTACGCAGGGGCGGATTTAACAATTGTCTGCCCCTATGCCAAATTAAATTTGCCGCTCCTATCTAAAAAAAACTTACTACCTCTTTAATTAAATATCCTCAAATAAATAAATTTTTTCAATACCTAATATGCAATTTTTGCTTATTATAGTATTACGAGACATTTCTTAAACAATAAGATAAGCTATAATACAATACTATCGTCGTTGTCGTAGACGAGTTCCTGGGAAATTATAAATATTATTTTGCTAAAAATAAACAAATACAAAATCCACAATTTCAAGATTTTGAAGTGATAAATACAATTTTAAAAATGATGTACCTAATTTTACAAAATCAAAATAAATTTTCAACATAATTTTGCCGCCCTCCAAAATTTGCTGCCCTATGCGGCCGCATAGTTCGCAGTGCCTTAAATCCGCCCCTGTCAGTACGTACGGACGAAATTTATTCGGCGTTTCTGTTTTTCGCCTACATCACTCCGCGAGGTTCGTTGAACTTTCCACGTACGGGTTGACGATCGTTTCTGTGTGTCGGTTTTTTCACCGTTTAGGTCCGGCGGCCTAAGCAATGAACACCTGTTTTTCTTCCCACTTCGGTCATCTCCACACACCACTTGATCGAGAGAAAATAAAAACGGTTTTTTCTTCACTTTTCGCCGTGCATTACGAATGCCTAAACGAGTTGATAAACGACGATTTATGCAAGCGTGAGATACCATGGTACGGTGAATAGGTCTCCTTGGGTCGGGCAATCAAACAGTACCTACGTAACACGAAATAGTCGAAAGTTTTATTTGTTTTACGTTATTTTGGCTGTATGGAAAATATTTGTTATCAAATGTTATCAAAGGAAAATCGATAAATTCGCGTAACTACGGACTATATTGTTTTTGATAATAATTATGTTCTCTAAATCGAAGTTCAATTTTTTATAGCACCTCCTATTTACATCCAAACGAAATGAACAAATTACTCCGTAATATTTCAAAAGTCTACGCAATTTACAACAGATATACTCGCCTTCAGGGGCGTTTTAAGATTTTTTTTTTTAGTTGGAATGGGCTTAAGAATTTCCTCTTAACAAAATATCTTAATTTAACCAATTAAAAAAATAAAAAATTGACTTAAACAATTTTCATTTTCATTATATAACCATAATTCCTTTTTTACAAAATTAATTAAATAAAATGAAATGAAATACTTGCACAACTATCAATATCATTCACAAAATGAAAATGAAATAAAATGCCTACATAATAATAATAATAATGAAAAACATTTTCGATCTATAAATAGATACACTTGCATAACATAAAGTTTTAAACAATAATTTATAAAACAATGATAATCCGGGGTTCTACAATTTAAATTTTATATGGTAAACCGGACTTAACATTTTTTTTTTTTAATATTTCGGAATGGGAGCTAAGGCCCCCTCAGTCTCCCATAAATAGGCATCTGCTCGCTTTCATATATCAACAATTTTTCCACATTGTTATTATCATTATTATTGTATTACATTAAACTATACTCGATTGCATTTGTTTTAGGAAAATAAAATACTATTCAAGTGTTTTTTAATTTATTTTAAAACAGTCGTTATCGAACAACTTTCGAACACAAAACTCGTTTACTAATATGGGTTTAGAAAATAATATATGAGGTGAAATGTTTAGACTTTTATAGCATTCTATGAGTATAATTAAATTAAAGACAAGTTGATGCATACATACATACGGTATATAATTTCGAAATAATAATTATGTTTAATTAAATAATTATTTAATGCTTAGACCTTTTAAAAAACAATTTTCATGCATCTATATTTGTACGTAACGAACTGTTATAAAATATTCAGAATCGCTGATATACTATTATTTTTCACAATTTTCTGTTATAAAGATAAATTCAGAAACTTAATAATTATTGTGACATTACATAGGTATCTACTTATTAGACAGACTGTACGACTTATTATTGTAACACTTTTTGGCAATTAGGTTTCTTATATTACATTGGAATCGGATTACTATACATTGTAGAAATGTTGACCGTTTATAATATTATTATTTTATGTTCTTCATAAAACCGTTGTTAATTTTATACTTTATGACATTTGAAAATCTCTAAGTTTTTTCGAACAAACAATAATTTTAAATTTAATTTTAACATATTTTTTTTTTCTAATTGTAGATTTTAATTCAATTTTAATACTTCCATTCGATAATATAACTAGTATAAATAATGCAATGCAAAAGATCAAAAAACTGTTTTAATTATATCACAACAGTTTCTATCTAACATTTTTTATATAATATCAACAGATATTGAAGATTTCAATAAACTTGGATATATTTTTTCATTTTTTCTGGTATACAACTAAAACACATGTTATAAATTGTGTATTCATAGTATATAGTAAATAAAAGTAAGTAAATACAATGTGTACGTATTTTATTTTTATGCCTAATAATTAACGAAGTCATTGTATAAGTATGAATTACATTTTACTTAGGTAATTGATTTTTTTAATTGCGTTGAAACTTAAGTTTGCGGCCTTCCGAGCAAGACAACTTAACAACTATTGCGACACAGACGTATAATGAATTACTATAAAAATAATTTTGTAACACACAAGAAATAATAACGAATTCAATATAAATGGATGATTTGTCATTTTAAACGGGTTTTTTACGATATTTTATTCAGCTTTGTTCAAAAGACTCGGCCAGAAAACTATTTTATTTCTCTTGTTTTTTATAATTTAAACAGTTAACATTTTATGTGAGATTAAGTTGCGTTTCCCAGAAGTAATTTCATTCTACCTTTCAATGGGTTCGTAAGTTTATGATTCTCGTTTTGAACAAACTTTGCGGTTAGATATTTCGCAAAGATTTACTAATTATTATAATTTTTTCTGTGACAAGAAAGACCTTTAGGGTTATTTTTGCTTTTGTTTTTTTGTATAATGTGTCATTGTTTTTAAATAAATAAACAAATAAATTCAAACACATTTGAATATTTACATTAACATATAGGATACATCGTAATTTGTAAATCCACCGACACTGTGCAGTATAACTGGCAGCTGAATCGTTATGAATTTGAAGGATATTTTTATTTGAATTGTAGATTAACTTCGATTGCGATATTGACTTTTGTTAAATTAAGATTTATACATCCAGTTAAAATTAATAATATATGTGAACGTGTGTATAAACTCGAATACTTTTAAATTATGTCCATTATTATTCGTACTATTAACTATTACTAAATAACTATGGGTATTTTTCTCGTGAAATACAAATCAGGCTAAGATTTTATTGTACGCGTATACAATAAGTTGGTCAAATTGTGCATCGATCATCTTTGACACGTAAATTAAATTGTTTTTTTAAAGTCTATTATAGTTATGTGTAGTAATTTAGAGAGGTAAATTTCAACATTATTAATGTTTAGTGTCATTTTCATATGAATACGAGTAGTAGTGGTTTTCGTACTCAAAATATTAAACAAATATGTAAATAATAAAAAAAAATATATAAAAAAAGAAAATAGTAAAAAGTTTTCTAAAACGTCTTAATAAATTATAAAGTAAAAACATTTCAATTTTAAAATTTTTGAATTTTTGCAATTGATTTCGTTGCACACACAGTGTTCCGAATGCTAACATTTTTGGTGTTCCTATGTCTCTAAAAATGCATTGAAGAATAGGATGCAATTTATTAACGTATATAACAGAGTAGCGTACAATATAATAATAAATCATTCATTTTAGAATCACTGTACGCTTAACTATGTTTTTTATTGTGTAATATAACCTTTAGTTTTGTTAGTAATTATCTCGATAGTTACGAATGGATTGTTGAACCGTATCTAATACATATACCGAATAGTGTACTTGATAAGTATTTATTTTTTTTAATGTACATAAAATATATCTGCATATTTTAACTTTTATTTAAATGTTTATTTTTAAATCCAACGACTTGACATTATATATATAATAAATAACTATAAAAACAGCAAATTTAAAAAGATTCATTAAAAGTTATGTTCGTTTGTAATAATATTATAAGTGGTCGTTGAAACAGCATCTTTTGGTGATAGAAATTATTCTATTCTTAGTAAAATACTTAATACAATTTTCTCAGTATCTCTAATACAAATAATATAATAATATTTTAATTATTTCATTTTACTTTATTTTAAATCTAACATTCCTAAGAACTGTTTTTGAGAATGTTTTGCAATACTACTAAATGTATCATTTTACTTGGACCGTACTACTGCAGTATATTTTAAGACTTGTTTGATTGAATATGAATAAATATTATTGTGTCTGATTGATTTTTAAAATATTTTTAATGTCAAGTGGAATTACACTGACTTCTAGAATAATTTTTCAAAACCATTCTTAGCTTTTTGAACTATAAATCAATATTTTTATTTATTAATAACGCAAATTCCGCTATATTTCTGTAATCATAAATCATACAATTTTAAATATTATATTTAAGACTTAAAAATTGGTCATAAGATATTTCAATATTTTTTAGTCAATTAAAAATTTATCATGTGAAAATCACAAAAAACTTTTATAAGTGTCACAAAATAAATTTATTATGAAATTGTATGTGTCAACGCATTTCGTTAAATACGATAAAAAATATTAAGTTGTTAACCTATCAATATTAATCGAGTCGAGTCGAAACATTTACTGAATAAATATATTAGTATTTCAAAGACCCACCAACATTTTGAAATATTTTAATGCAGCTTGTGCTGTCTATAGATATTTTTTTTTTAAATTTAGACGCCTTTGTTATGCGAACATTAAAAGTTCAACCTATATTATTAAGAAAATTGGTTCCATTTTCATAGTAACCATGTGGAGAAATGCAAAATGATCCACCCGACCTCTTTCGCTCAAAAGACTTTTTTTTATAGCAATAGTACGAATGCAGAAATACCATTCAGTTACCCATCCGTCTATAACTCACCCAAACTTAAAGTTAAGCCCATTTTTAAAATCGTATTGGTTTGTGTGATTCGACTGACATTTTACAAAAGAACGCGATCTTTGCAGAAGAATGACAAACAAAAATAATTGAAAAGAGAACATTTTAAAACGTATAAATTATACTGGTCATCGATGTGGTTGATAAACTATTATTATTGAAATTACGAATTTACGGGTACTGTTATTTTTAAATAAACCATCGTTGTTCATCATGCACGAGCGATGACTTAGAGTTATAAGAAACAGTGCTTTCTCCAATTGAGTATCATGATAAAAATATGAAGAAAGAAAACTATTCCAAGAGTTTCCAAACATAAATTTTACCTTTAACTGATTGAATTTGATTGCGCGCGTGTGTGTATTTAATACGAAAGAGTAGGTATAGTTGTTTTATGTTATGAAACAGACGAGCCTATACAACGATATGTTACAGCGGTTATAACTTGCACAGCGTATTAGTATTTTTCATACTAGTTATAAGAAATTAAAACCTTGCCTCGTAAATGTTGAGAAATTTTTTTTTATTCTCGCATCGAGGTAGAATGTTTGCCGACTTAATCTTAATCATTTTATTTTTTTATTTTATTTTAGTGGATTCATTGTTTTATTATTTTATTACGTTTATTGCTCTGCGGTGACCGACGACGCATTATCAAAAGTTGCAAACTGGAATCATTATTGTGACCGAGACGACGTAATAACTCAAACCTTGGTGATTCGAACCGTACGAATTATTTGTAAACCACTACAAATGTGTTAGGTATAGCCACGTTGGATGGTCGAAGATGAAAGAATTCGATCATTTAAAAATATATCACCACACCTCCTCTGATATCATTATTTGCATTCAGTTTTCCGTTACTCGTGCAGTATGCTGCCTACCACTACTTCGTTTGTGTGGTGTGCTACTTACCGTAAAATGTTACTTGCCAAAAAAAACTTTACGAGTAAACTTTAATGTATTTTATTTATTAAGACAAAACTTACTTAATGTACTGCATATGCGTGTGATGATCACAGTTATCAAGTACTCTATAATTCTGTTATACGTTGTCGGCGCGGCAAGTGCCTACAATATTAGGAGGCTGGCTTGTTCGCCAGTTATAATTAATTAAATAAATAAAAATCAATATAATAAATAAATAAATGAGTCAATGTAATTCTGCTATAAATTAGGAATAAATACAATATTGGCCCACACGGCACACAAATAATAATATATAAATAAATAATTAAATAATAAACTAATTAATTAAAATGCTGCCCACACGGCACAGCCAATAATAATAAATAAATTAATAAATAATAAATAAATGCTGCCCAACACGGCACAGCCAATTATAATAAATATATGAATAAATAATAAATTAGCCTTTGGCGGCTAGGCCCGTCGGCCTTTACACAAGAACAAATATGGTCGACCAATACTCACATGTGACTGTGATTGATGGCGGATTTCATACCAACGCGACCGCACCAGATACTGTGACTTGACAAATGCCTACGACGGCACACCGCAGTGTATAATAAAAATAAGTCACAGCGACTAGTGCGTGCGACCAACCAAGCACAGTCACCAACGAAGAACAATTCTGCAGCCCGAAAATATGACACAAATGACAAAACCACGCTATTCACAGGACGACCGCTGGTAACACTAAAAACAATAACAATTAGCACGCTAGACAATATTCCAATGCCTCGAACGATACTATACCAGACGGTCGATTCACAAAACGAAAAGGTGACGACAACGTGGTGTCACAAAGAAAATGGCTGCAGACACAGGAACACGAAAACTGAGTAGGTGTGCACACCACGAAAACGAAAAGACAAGAGCGAGTTGGTGCCGACGACATTCACCACGAAGGCTTAGGCCGCCGGACACCAGAAAGAAGATTAAATGCCTCAGTGCCACCACACAAAACTGAAAAACACGCGAACTTACTGAAACTTGTGGCACTGAGAGCATGACTTTAACTTTTACTGAACAACATAACCGAAAATATTTGAAAACGTGGAATTAACGAATACATTTTCATGCGACTGATAACGATGCAACCACGCCGCTGGCCGACCGCACACGGAGGCACGCCGCCACCGCCGACCGTTGCCGCAACAGCGTGACACACCGTTACGTCGCACGAAAATGATAACACAACAAAAAGTATAACAGTTAATGTTTGCTGCGCAAACATACGTCGTTACACACATATTATTTTTACATCATCCCAGAACATTTCTCACAAGTCGTGTAACGTATTAACGGATCGCCACCATTTTTTCGTCGAATGATGAAATCGGTGTCGTCAGTATCACTTGGTACGTCGTCATCTACATTTGGAATTATATTTCCATTCCTTAATCGTTCTTTATTACACTGTCACGAAGTAGTATGGTGTTAATACGGTAGGTGGGCGTACTACATGCTTAAAGTATTGTGATAAGTAGCATTTTACGGTAGGTGCCATACTACACGAGTACCGATTTTTCTTGGAGATTTCGAACAAATTATTATACGAATACGTTTTAATACGAAATCATTATGAACATACATAGATGGCGTGCTTTTATTACTGTTTGTGATAAATATACGAGTGGGGCCCCCAAGAAGGATGGTTTTGAGTTAGGAAAGCAATCCCGTATTGATTGTTGACGATAATATGATTTCAAGTGGAATGAATAAATTTGGGCAAAAGTTTCTCCAGTAGTTTCGTTAAATAAAAAAGAGGATTGCAACAGGTAATTAATTATACTCGTTCGACACATTGCCTGATTTAAGTATGGACACTAACCAGGGGTTAGAGTTGACGGGAAAACAGTAGAGTTTATGGACTCGTTGAAAAGGACAACCACGTGATTCGAATAGGAAGTTACCGCGGGTAACTGGTTGAATTGTGGGCGATAAAACAGAAAGATTCGATAATCAGCTATGGACGTGGTTGCTTTGAATTTCGAGTGAGCCCGTTAGTTTTTGTTAATAACAACAAGGCGGATCTGATGATAGGCGATATTGAATTTTTGGGTCCAGTAAATAATAGAAGAGTGAAAAGTGTCAAAAATATATATAGGTACATGAAACTAACTTGAAAACGAAATATCAATGTTTCATATCGTTGTTTGAAGTCTGCTTTAGATTAACAATGCTAATCTTAATGCTCGAATATCCGTAAAAACCTCTCCTCGACTAACGATAACTGATGTAACCAATTTGAGCGGACGAGGAGTTTTTAGGTTATTACCTCAAAAAACTACTGTTTGGTATGGCCCAATCTTCTCCGAAAAGTTAACTTTTGAATAGGGCAGCGTAAATTGAAACTGTCCAGGGCGGCGGAAAACCAAAAGTCGGCCCTGACTGAATGGCACATACATTTATGTGCGATCACAATGTCAAGTACACGTTAAACGGTCTACGATCGACGATTGGATTATAGTACGATGAGCAGCGCGTTGGTTTCGTACACACGGCGGCCGGACGTTCGCTCGTCGTTTGCGTTCGCGTCTTATATTATTTCGTTATTATTATTATTATTATTATTGTTGTGGTAGCACATGCGAGTTACACATGTATTACGCGATATATTGTTACACGTCGATACGTTGCTTTGCGCGCAATAAAAATCAATAAGACTCGTGATATTCAATATACTTGTAGTTTTAACGCGGCAGTGAAGTCTTACAATTTTTTTTATTTTTTTTTTTTATGACATTTGAGATGTGAATTTGCTCTTGGAGAACCGCTTTGCTGCGGCGGCGACGGCCAAATGTCTTATTGCAAACACCTATTCGTCGTACACGCGTTAATGACACGAACCGTAATGTTCAAGTACTGCTACACTACAACAACAACCACCATTAGGTACGACGACAACTACTACCGCTACTAATAGTAATAATAATCATAATAAAACCGCCACCGCAACGACTACTAATTATACGGCTAAGTGTACGCGAAACCCGATACACCTGGTAACAACGCGTGCGTAATATTGGGTTGGAGTTTTCAAATGAGAAGTCGCACACCGCGTGATCTTATTCTTCGTTCAACATTCCACCGCTCTCCTCTTGCTCCTCGTCCTGTTCCTCGTCATCGTCCGCCTATTCGAAAACTCGTCGGATTCGCCGTACTACGCTATTATTTTTCACCGAATGTGTTACAAGATATTTTATCATGACGATAATTATGACCGTTTAAAATTGTTCGGGTGGTTCGTTATCCTACTGCTGTTAAAAATATAATCCAAAACGTGTTGTTTTTCATCTCGGCTACTTTGATTACACGCGGCGTTGTATTATAATGCGTACATCGTCCACATCTGTTGTCGCAATTCGATTTATGCCAAACGATTTGGATGGACTAAGGTCTAGTGTGTAATTACAGAAACGGCGGAATGATCGAATTTAATTCACCTAACATATTTACGTGTTATATTATTGCGCCGTTGAGTCGGCTGCAGAAACGGAAACATCGTTTACTTTTTTTAACTTTCTGTGTTACGTACACTTTGAAATTTGAATATTGTCGTTTCGTGTCAAAGTTGACTCTTTAACTTGTAAACTAATCCGATGTAAGTTAACTTAAGACTTCTGTGCAAAAAGTATAAAAGTACGAATTTACTGTAGTTTTAAATAAATGATATATATATATATATATATTTATGTAAATATTTCATTAAAAACAAAATTTAAAACTTATTAATTTACAAGGATTTTTTTGAAAAAAAAACGAAGCACGTTTAAAATAGTACGTTACCTATAACGGTACACCTATTGTTTTATAACAATTTATAATTTATTGTCATATAGTTCCATTAGAAAATATTCTTATTGAAATAATGACTATTATTTGCAATCTATTTTAATGTACTATTATTGAAAAAAAAAACCGAGCATAATTAAAACCGATTACAGTTTTCAACAGACGTTCTGATATACCAAATGATTAATATAAATCAATACAATTTAAATTATCACTTTATGGCAATGATTTAAGTAATTATTATTACTATTGTTAGTTAGATTCTAGTAAAGCACAGAACAATCACTCACTTATTTGGAAGAAAAAACAAAAAATTAAATTTGTAGGAAGTATAAACCGTTTAACTGATTGACATTTTTGGTAGCGGGACAAACATTGCGTAGGAACAGGAAGATTTCTTAAGTAAGAGCCTACTTCTCGCTTCTATTTTTAAGCTCAAGTTCTGTTTTCCTTGAAATGTAAATTACATGTATTAAAATATTTTACTTCCCAGAGCATGGATTTGTTTATTGGAGTATTCTGTAGCATTGTACATTGACTTTTTAAAACGAAAATATTATTTTTTCGAATAATTATTATTCCGTAAATGGTTCTAAAATTATTAATGCAGCTCGATAAAATTGAAATCTGAACACTCGGAGTTATTCAAATTCCATTATGAAGAACTGGGTTTAATTTTAATTAGTCGAACAACGTTCGAGACATTTTATCATAATTTTCGTTATCGAAAATTTAGTAGACATAACATTGCATAGGTGTCATTCGATGTTTGGCACGGGAAACGATAAAATACGCAAACATCGACCTATGACCAGTGTTTATCGGTATTATTTTTATCTATGGCATATAGATATATTCGCACCAAGTTACGCATTTCATTAATATATTTGTGTAATAACAAGCTATAACGATAAAAGGAAAATTTCAATATTCTAATTATTTTACATTTTTCGTATGAAATTTTCAATATGAATAAATTCAAATGTACAGGCTCGATTAATGTTGACAGTGTTACATCGAAAACACCGAGAATATTAACTGAATAATTACACGAAGAAAAAACAATATGGTGTACCTATTTGAAAAACAAAAGTAGATAATCACGCCTACGTTTATGCTGATCCAAATAAGCATAAGAACAATCTGAGAATCGAAAAATATGAACATTTAGCTAGCACGTAGACATTTCTAAAAATTAGAATATTATTTACTTTATGAAAATCTTTTATGATCACATTGATCTAATGTAGAATTATTATCCAATTATTATTAACAAGAAAATTATCTTATTTATAATAATCGATTCTCGTGATTAAAAGAAAAGGAAAAAAAAACTTACCAACGAAGGCACAATAATTGTTTTCGCAGTAACATTAAATCACGAATTTATTTAAACAAGATTATACCTACTAAGTACCTCAAGCTATATTCATGTTCATACATGTTTGGGATGAAGTGATTATAAACCAGTAAAAACTGTAATAGACAATAATTATATACTACGAAAACGTTAAGATTATTTTTCAATATGACCATGATGTAGAAATAAAATGGTTTCGAAAAGAGTCGATTTAAAATTTAAACATCTCATATGACTAAACTATGTTGTTGTCATCCTGTATGAATAGTAAATTAAAATATCTAATGAGTAATTGAAAAAAAACGTATAATTATTTCAATAATAAACTATAAAAAAAAAATTCAACAACGATTTTGCGTGGAAATACAATTTATATTAAACTATTCATATGTTTATATCTTAAGATCAAATTTGGTGATTTTTCAACAATGTGATAACTGATGCATATTCCCGTTTCTCATTCTTAAAAAATACATCCAAAAAGTTTAAATTATTTACAGTTAATATAAGAATAGATTTAAATAAGACAAACCTTTGTTATTGGTAATCTTTTCCGATTTTTCGTAATCGATGATCTTTTCTAAATATTATGCCTATATACATATCAATTATATTGTTAAATTTTAAAATTATTGGTCTTGCCTGACGTTATAACCTATTTCAGTTATTTCAATAAATTGTGTTTTAAGTATAAATATTGTTTAAGTATTACTCTGCGAGATGTTCATAAAAGCGACATTGCACAGAGTTGTGGTTACTCTTTAAAAGTTCACAACATTTTCGTAATTCTCATGTTTTTACATTTTAATGAGGTTTGTCTAATGTAATTAAATAATAAAACTGTAGTTGCATTTGTGCTAAAAAATGTATGCTTTGATGTTGTTTTTAAAGTAATTAAGTAAGCTACCATCGACAAACATCGATGGTACGTAAAAAGGTTTCTATATTTTTCATTCCGTACACCTATAGGTCACTCTATATAGTAATTGACTGGAAACGTATTTTTCGTCATACAAGAAATAAACCAATAATCGGGTCAAACATCCACTACCGGTTACAGGGAAAAACTAACGATCAATTTCCGGATAATGATGGCAGAACATTTTCGTTTTCCTTTTATTTTTCCGTATCTACAGCAGTATTTCTTACACTTTTAACTTGAAAAGAGCTTCAGCTTATTTTTAACTTTAAATTGCTCTTCCGTCGACTTTTTGAGTCGTAAAATAATTTAATTTACAACATTACGTGGACTGATGGATTTATAGTCCAATATCAAATTGGCAGTGTATTTTGGCAGTTATAAATTTATATACTCTAAGAAGACAATAGAAGCACGTAAATAGAACTATGACAGATAATCAATTAAGCTTTCTAAATACTAGAACGAATTTAACTAAGTATTTAATAGATTTTTATGGGCTCCTGTAATTTTTTTTTTTTAAGAATATAGGAATAATAGTAAGATTTTTACCAATAGTTAAAATAATATTAACGCATGGACGACAAAATATATTTTTCAGAATCTCTTGTGAGAACAATAAACTTGTAAATGTTGTCTATCGATCAACTCATTAAACGATTTGTCGTTTTGAACTTTGGATTTATCACGGTTGTTTGAGTTTAAGTTATTTCTGATAGCAGAAACGAGGTCATCGACACGTAAAACGAGCTGCGATAACTGTTCAGATTGGGCAAGTAAACGAAATAACTGTTTATTTTGTAACGATTATTAATGTAGCTTACACTATTCACAATCAACTCATTCTATTTACTTTCCTCGTTGACAATTACATAGTGAAAAAGTGAGAAATTATTTATCGTATAGAATACTGTCACGGTATTAATTTATTGTGCAGATATTAAAAATGTTTGGCGAAATACAAAATTAAATATAGCACAAAATAAAGAAACGTCTAACTAACGTGTATGACTGTCAGAATAAGATTGATAACATTATAAATAATACGCATACAACGTTATAGGTATTTTAACACAGATTATTGCATTGCTCACCAAAAAATAATTATTATATTGTTATTATTATTATTATTATTATTATTATTATATGATAGTGTGTACATAGATTTAAATTCAATGGGAAAACGCTTACACATGATCTGATTCAATGACGTATTCGTAATAAAATATTAAGGACTTTGAAGGAAATTACAGTTTTGAAACGAAAAAAAATCTTTTACATCCAAAACACTAAAAACTATGAATTATAATTTATCGTTGCTTTCCTGGGTTTAATGTGGGTGATAAATGTTTTATTTCACGCCATACAGCAGCTATCAGGTGATTACTTTAATTTATCAACTTTTAGGAATGTACAAATAACATTAAAATACGTTTCCATCTTGTCAAATACAATTATATTTTTCAATACTGCTTTTTTTTTTTAAGTATAAGCATTTCAAGTTTCTACTAGGTATACTATAAGATGATCTTCTAATTTATTGCTTACTCGTTAATATGACCGTAAATTGAGCGTTGACATTAATTACTTCGCATTTGAGTTGTAATTGTTAATTAAATTGTTGTTGTATTATGTTGTATAATTAATATTAATTTTTTAACATAATACATATTTTTAAATTCTCCGTAACATTACACGTATTTGCACAATGCATGGGTCTTAAATTATTACAATAAAAATGATTGTTTATTAATTTGTGGACATAATAAAACTTATCGGACAACGTTACAGCTCTACCCACAGTTCGATCTAAGCGATCAAGCGTCGCCACCATATTAAATTTGGATTAAATAAAAACATTATACTTATTAACA
Source organism: Sipha maydis (assembly GCA_034509805.1). Classification (NCBI taxonomy): domain Eukaryota; kingdom Metazoa; phylum Arthropoda; class Insecta; order Hemiptera; family Aphididae; genus Sipha; species Sipha maydis. The sequence goes on from JASXSY010002782.1 coordinate 22,563, forward strand.
TCACAGTACAATATCGCGTTAAAGTATTTTATTATAATTCAGAATAATAATTCAATAAATATATACCACCAAGTGCGCGGTAATCTATATTCATGAAATTCAAATTCCACTCGTTCACTCACGCTACATCATAAAAACGACAAAACGTGTGAACATAAAATTTGACATAGTGGTTTATATAATATCCTGGATATGCAGTAAGAATGGATTTTTCAAAAATCGTGTTTTTTATGGTCGAAACAGTTTCGTGCTGGACATTATGGTTTTTTTTTTCAACGTAACATACAGTTTTATGTGTTGTTTGGTACAAATTACTCGGACAATGAGCTCGCAGTGTTAGAGAAATTATCTTGTAAACAATCTGAATCGCGGCCCACGACTCAATAATAATAGTGATTGTTTAATTATATCTGCCGTATACCGGTGTATAGTTAATCGCGTGATTTAAATGTTAATTTTATTTTTTCAATCTACCAAAACCGTCTTTATTCGCCAGTATGTTTTCGTACAACGTAAACAGCGTGCAAAGACCATAACGATTACGATTAATGTGTATAATGTATTCGTTAACGAATTATATTATATTGGTACATAATTCGTTTTCTACGACGTAATGATTGTACACTAAGCGTTGCTAAACGTAAAAAAATTATTATAATCTCGTGTTTAAGTCTTGTGATGTAATTATATTGGTTTATTTACAAATCGATGATGGTTCGTTGAAAACTTTCGTTCGATTACTTAAATCCATTATTTTCTTTATGATCATTGTTGTTTTCATTAACAGTACAAATTGATCAACACAAATGAAGTGGTAACACTATATTTTTTCATTCATACGTCTAACTCAATAGTATACGCATATGTAAAATTCAATTTCACACAATATTGGCATAATGCGTTCCCGTTCTCTTGCACGCATTACGTATCGTACGAATAACGCGTTATAAAAACTGTATTTATTGGTGCATTAATGTGGTTTTTTATCATTTTCAACTGAAAACAAGCAATTTAACGTTCATAAAATGATGTAGTTTATGTATTAGTAGTATCAGTAAGATATTGTTTACAGACAGCTCAATCTATATAATAAGTACATATTTTCATATCATTGACGGGAGAATATTTGCTAGTGTTATTACATTTTGATTTTATACATTAAAATATTGTAACTGTACACTTACGATAACATTAAAATACGTTTTATCTTTTTATCATAACGAGTCACTAATTAAAAATGCATTTATTTCTGTTTACATATATTTTACATATTTTTATTTTTTATTTTAGTAATTAAATCTTTGATTTTTTTTCCAGATTATTCGTGTAATCGAACACGAGGATATAGGTACAACTAGATATGTATAATGCTGTAATTTTTTTATTTTTATACTTGAAAAATCTGACGCCAAACCTATCTGTTAGCACTTAAATGCTATCCGAAGGCTTAAACCCGAGCATATAACGCAAGATAACAATGATTGGGCCGAATATTTTTTCAACTGTTAGAATAACTGTTCTCGTTATGCATACAAACATAAAATGCCAATTTGTACACAGGGTTGTGTCGACATCTAAGTCAAGCTGCATATGACAGTATCTACTTCAACTAAATACTCTGTCGAATGTTTTCAAAGTCTTGTCCGTTTTTTACCCAAACACAATGACTGCATTGAGATGGATCACAGAAGATTTCGTTTTCAGTTTAAAATTTTAAAATTAAATCGCTGGGACAATTTTCAATCTAATTGTCCAACCGCCAATAAAACGTAGCCACGCACTACTAGGTAATGCACAATCAGCTTATCATTATAAGTCGCTATGTAGCTCATGAAATCATAAATACTTCAGATCTCGGGGAAAAAAATGTTCAAATTGATATAAGTAATCCTATTTTTTTTTAAAAATAAAAAAAAAGTTATTATTATTATTAATACGGAATACACAATCCGTAGGACTTATTAGCATAATAAATACAAGTGGTGAAGTGGAAAAACAGGCGTGAGTATTTTGCGTTAACTTCCACCAATCGGTGTTATGATAGTTACACTTGACTTACGTATAAGATTTATTCGGTCTTACGAATAACTCGCAACAAACAAATGCGGCGTTCAAAGAATGTTATGCGCTATTATGATGTACGCGTTTGGTGTACGACACCAAAAGTTATTGGTATAGATCAAACTTTTATCATTACGTAGGTAAAAACTAAAACCAGAACACTCGATACGTTGAACCGAATAATTTCTTTTTCTATCGGTCGGCGGTACTCATTAATCGTTTGACGTATGTGTTCGCGTATAAAATAATTTCACAACCGATTTACCGTGAAACGTGGTGGTATTTTATTTAATTTTTTTTTTACGTTTTACCGATACGTGAAATTTACGTGAAGCGTACGGCTAGGCGCACCTTACCACAAATGTTTGTTTACCGGTTAAGTTTGTGTTTAACGTACGATCAATCTATTGAATTCTAATTACGTAATTGCGGCCGCTCAAATGCTGGTAGACCGTACCGCTGATCATTGTTACGTATTACTTTTACCGTACGATTTGTGGTAAAGAGCGCCCGCGAAAAGGCGTTTACGTTTTCGGTGTACACGACTTCAGAGCTCGGGCCGAAACGCAAATGCTTGGGGACGGTCCAAAACGCGTTTACCACAACGCGTCAACATTCACCCCGTCAAAGGACAGCTGACCGTCGGAACGTTCCAGACCGTAGACACCGGACGCAGTGGTCGGGAATGCGATTTGCGAAACGTTTGTCGTTTGTTCCGATCGCTCGTAACAATATAATATCAGGGCTCGAGTGTTAACTGCGCGTTGTTGGGTCCGTAATTATCGTGCTACACAACGTCGATCCAACACGGCGCCGTGCATCGTTGCGGTGCGCGTGCGACGAGAATTAATGGAGCAGTCGAAACGGTTAAGAAAAAATAAAAAATAAAATAAAAGCTTGTTCGCGCGAACAGTAATTATTAATTATACTAAATAGTCTGCAATTCAGCGGCCGCACGCGATGGCGTTTTTTCTACACGCTAATAAAATCTGATTATTCGCTGTAGCTGTCGAACCGCATGCACCGAATGTTTGATTTATTCGCCGTACGCATTTCGCGAACGCTCGTAATTACTCAAAGGTGTGCGCAGTGCGCGCAGTACACGTACCGCATCGATCAGGACCCGTGCGATAGGGGGTGATTTAACCCCTCTTTGAGGATCTTTTTACATACATCTTTACTAAGACTTAACTTAATCCTCAGGCTATAAAAGTCGAACCGACTTAAGGGTTCATACATAGTTGTCTAAATTTGCTTTGATAAAGCCAATTTTCTCTATTCGACTCCTTTTTCTACTGAATTTTCGTACATTCCCTGAACGATTCCCGCGCATAGGCCATCGACTATGTTATAGGTTTACTGTAGCTGTGAGGATTTACCACCCGACGGAAATGCGGGGTTTTTCGAATATTTAGACGTCGTCAACGGGTTTGAATGGTCGAAGCCGACGTTTTCGCGGTTCGATGCGACACCGCTGTCGGTTCGCTCGGTCAACGGTACGTGCGCGCGTCGATGCATTCAGAGCCATTTTTAAAGTACACGTGGCCACAGGGTCTAATATACACGGGGGAGAGAGGCCTTTTAATTTGCGATATATATATATATATTTTTAGCACATCAATTATTATTAGTATACTAATACCTATTGGTACTGGTTGCGTTTACAGCGTACGATACGCATTACACGTGTCTTAAGTGTGTTCAGCGCACGTACCGTGTAGCGATTAACAATTGTGTGACTGGGCATGACAAGGAAAAACGACATGAATTTCGTTGACGACGGAGTTGAATAGTGTTAAGTTTCAAAGTTTAAAAGTTCGTCGGGACTGCAAATCGATTGGTTGTCTTCGGGAGAAACGTGCGTGCGTGCTCGTCGGACACGTTGACTTTAAAGTTCCGTTTCAGTGGTCTTAATGTTTTGTTTTATATTCGAAACTGGGAAAAGATTACCGTAAGCGTTCAAACCACTCGGACGTCGGGGACGCGTGCACAACGGGCCGGGACCAAATGTCGGCCTATACCCGGAGAAATATGCGCCGGAGCCCTTTGGAGACGCTTACCCTTCCCCCTTCCCACACTTCAAATGACCACGTCGGAAAGGTGGCGTCGCGCGAGGGTAAAGGTACGGTTTTGCCGGTTTCCAAGCCGCAACGACCGCGTGATCGACTGCTCTCTGTAAGCAAATGCTTTGTCGCGGTTACCAAAGTTCGATTGAACACAACATCCGTGTCCGCAACAGTCGCTGCGTTTGACGACCCGTAGTGCGCTCCCGGAAGCAGTGTGTTGCGTGCGTCGCATTGCGATTTTGTTCCGAACGGATTTATTGTATATTTTTATAGACGAATTTATTCAATGGAAACAAATCATAATGACTCAAACTTTGTTCAATTCGTTATTTAATATTCGATGGATGATGTTCTAGATTTATCTTAAGTTTTCTGTTGGCCGAAATAAAAATTCTGATTTGCAGCAGTATATTATCAGGTAGGCAATCTACCTGCGGTAGATCGCGGACCTAGTGCTGTTTATACGTAAGTGTATGATTTAACTCTAATAAAGTAACAAAGTTATACCAAGTTTGACATAATACGGTGGATTAATATAATCAATTAATACATAATCCTAACCTAACCTTAACGTACTAAAATCTGATGAATAAAAAAACCAAATTTAACCTTTTTTAAATTAGCCTATCTTCTTCCCACAGATCTGCACACAAACATTCATTTATATATAATATAGCTAATCTTGTGAATTTCGTGGCCCGAAAAATTCACAAAAAAATTATGATTGTTCAACTTCTTTTTGGTGTAACTCACTGCAGTAAGTGCAACTCAGCCATGGGAGCCAAGTAATCATGAGAGCCAATTAACAAATAACAAAACACCAAATAATTATTATATTAATTTTAAAGATTACCAATGGCAACCGCTAATAAATAAATATTATTCTCAAATCTTATAACCCCCATGGCAAAAATTTCTATCGTAAATCTCAAAATTCCTGTTTGAGCACCTCCCGGGGGTGGTCAATCCCCTTTTTAAATTAGCCTTAAACCTATTCTCAGACCTACCAAATATACACAGAAAATTTCATGAAAATCAGTCGAGTTGTTTTGGAGGAGTTCGATAACCGACACATTTTGCGATTCATTTTTATATTATAGATTTATTGTTCCTTTTTCTTCCTCCTCCCTTCTCATCTAACATACGCATGATCGTTTTATTATCATCGCTCCATTTTTAGCGAACCTGTAATAGGACGAATAGAAAAAGAAAGAAACGCGCGCACACACGCTTGTGCACACCGAAATATCATCGATCCGAACTAAATCGAAAATAAATGCCGGCCGCGCAGCGTTCAGTCGTACCGCAGGAAACCGGTGGTGCAGTCGTTGCGCGAAATCCGCAATCGGAAACCGTACGCGTGGCCAACGGAACGCGATCGTCTCGAGTTTACGTAATTCACGCGCGTTACGTCACGGCAAAGGCGGACAACACGCTTTTGGGCATCACTGCGGCCGGGCAGGTCTCAGGTCGTTGTCGCCGTCCGATTATTTGGAGGTCAACTTTCGTCTGGCTAAAACCGGCGACGGCGGACGTAAATGTATTTCGGTGGTCTCAAGGCCGACCGGGTGTGTGCAATCGCCTGCGTGCGCGTAACCGAAAAACACACTAATAAAATCGTACGCGCACGAAATAATAATGTGCGGTAACGAGACGCTGTTAAAAACGTGCTAGACGGTAACGATAAAAATTGAAATAAAAAAATAAAACCGAAACCGACAACAATAATAATAATAATAATAATAATAGTAATAGTAATAATAGTTTGGCACGCCACTGCAGTGTGCGTTGAGACAGGTCGGGACGTTGTGCGGCGGTGACCTTGAGCCCGGTCAGTGGCAGCGTCTACGAAAAACCGGCTGCGGCGGCGGCATAGCAGACGTCCGGCGAATAATGGTCCCCGTGCGTCGTTCGCTTGTGCGTGCGTGCGCGCGCGTGTCGTCGTAGACGGCGGCCGCCGCTACGGTCGTGTTGCAGCGGTCGTCCGACGCGCGTGTTTTTATATTTTCTTTCTCGTTTGCCGAGAGACGGCGGCGACGGCGGGACGGCACGGGGAGGCGGGCACCATTGGGGTTTGTGAACTCTCCGACGGCGGCCGCCAACAACCACGTATTCCGCGTACGTGTGGCCAGCGGTTCCGCGCGCGAGCACGCGAGACGACAATTCGGCGGCGGCGTCCGACGTTCGCGTCCGTTTGTCGGCATCGTTTTTTTTATTTTTTTTTTTGCGTCCGTTCATCCCCTAACGCGCGTTGATACCTGTGCCGACCAAACAGTTGTTCGCGATGCCGCCGGACGACGACCTTATCTTACGAGTGCGTCGTGCCGCCGAAAGCAATCGTTGCGCAATCGATGCGAGTACGGAAACGGCCCGGTTCTCGTGCGAATCATCCGCCACACGAACTCGGCGTACTCGGACACTGCTTCGCCGATAAACCAACGATTCGCCACATCAGGATATCCGCGACCCCCCCCCCCCCCCTCGACCGAACAATGTCGCATCCTGGACGCCTCGCCTATAAAATAATTGCTGGTGGACCTAGTATTTTTTTCTCGCTATTTCGCCATTATAATGATCCTTGACGTTCGACTCCGGGGTGAAAACAAACTGATGGTCCATTAATGTTCAGGGGAATCAGTTGTGTGTCCAATGCGCGAGTACTTATTTTCGGGGAAAATCGTTTATTCAATACTTGATTCGTTGTTACACGGTTCATTACGCGCGACGGTGGATGCTTCAGCCCCTTAAATCCACCACTGAGTGAAAGTGTGTTCGTACTCACGACTCTCGGCGAGTACGTGGCATAATTAAAATATAATACGGATCGCATTGCTTTCGTGGAAATAATAAACACACGACATTCGCATGAAAGCTATAGACCGTACGCGTATCGGGTTTTTCCCGAAAACCCGAAGATCGACCAGAGAATTCGGACGTCGGGATAACAACAGTGTTTTATCGTTTATCACATGTATCCCATCGCGGTTGTGAAAACGTGTGATTTGTCACACGTACACTTAATTGCGTTTATCATCCCTAAAGACAATCGGCAACGTTTTTACTGCTCCACTCGAATAGTTTTTTATATTTTGTTCATCATTGGTCTGCGTAAAAGAAATGCACCGGAGAAGCGTTTTGTTTCACCGTTAATTTAAATATTTTATTATAACATGTTCTAAGTAATCGACCCGTTGTCATGTGATACGGTATGAGGGGTGACGATACAATGGTATTCATACAATTTTGACGTCCGAACGTTTTCCCTACATACAAACGGCCACGTCCAAATGTCCCTGTTCGTCTGGCCTCGGTGCGTGACATCTAGTCCTACCCATAATTATAAGTAAACCGTACATTGAATGCGAAAGTTTCGTTACATACTTGTGCGCGTCAACGACTTCAGGTTGCAGTGTCACACTTAAATAGTAATAGGCCAGGGATGGCGAATCTTTTTCGGGTCAAGTGCCAACATTTAAAATCAAATTTTAAAAAATATGCTCGCTGGCAAAAAGAAAAAAAAATATAAAGAAAAAACATGCAATTATATTATATTAAATATTATATTTTATTAGGTATACGTTTATTTGTAAGCATATACAATTGATTTTTCAAATATCCCATACTAAATATTTAAAGTAGATACCTATAGTGTATTTTTTTTTTAAGATACACTATAGGTATCTACTTTAAATTATTTAAATTATTATTTTTTGGCACCTTGGTCAAATTTCAATGGCACACCAAGTATTAAAATATAATAAAATGTTTATTTTTTTTTTAAGATAAACATTTTATTATATTTTAATACTTGGTGTGCCATTGAAATTTGACCAAGGTGCCACTTTTGATACGCGTACCATAGATTTTCCACCAAAGGTGGTATTTCGGAGGGTAGCAGGGTGGTCCGCTACCCACTCTGCAAATTCTTCTTGTTCCCCAATAAATTTAAAAAATTGGTCGGTAACTCCTCACATTAAAAATTTTTTTGGTGTCAACACGGTTGCGTACAGTAATATTATTATCCACATCCGTGGGAGCCAGTCACGTAAATATGCCGATAACATTATTTGCACCAGAATTTTTAATGTTATCATAATTTATCAGTTGATAAAACATGAACCAGAATAATTACTTTTATTCTTCTCTATGTTACATATTTTTGAACGTTTTAACTTATATTTTGATGTGAAGTATTTATTCATATTTTGCAGAATACGAATCATGAACACGAACCAAAATAAAATAATGAAAACTAAATGTGACTTTTTCATTTTTATAAAGTGAAAACTTAATTCATAAGTGCCATGTTCCAAGAACGTTTAGACAACCTTTTAACTATGTTCTTGGAACGAGCTTGCAATGTAAATTTAGACGATACAATAAATAAATTTAAAATGTTGAGGAATATATAACAAATATTAATTATTTGTTTTAGAATCGTTAAAATGAAAAATGTACGTTTGTATTTTTAATCATTTTAATTCTTAATACTTAAAGAAGAAATAAACCAGTTCAGCAGTTTCAATGTTGGAAAAAAAATGCGTTAGTGTATTGTTTCTTTTGGTCCAATCTATTAGTGGAGTAACTAGCCTTATTGTTTCGAGTCAAAAAGGTGTGTATAATTTACCAACGATGGATGTGAGAGAGTTATAAGACAGACACCATCTGAACGGATTGAATCGAATTATTTCACAGCCACGAAAGTCTAATACCGCTTACGTACGTGGTCGTTGCACACGCGATAATAGTACTAATAATAATAATGCATTGCAACATATGACGCGGCGGCGTCGTAAATAATTTTTTAACGATCCCGTTCGTGAAACGGAAATAAAAAATCACCCTTGACCTAACCCAATACGTACACGGTGCATGTCTGTGTGCTCGCAACGACGGCGACCGCTCGGTACCGGACGGACCACGGATTACGGACATTATTACAAAATGCGTACGCGCACGGAAGGGGGGAGGCGTTAAGATACGCATCCACAGTTACGCGTCGTACGTATCGGACGGATCGTACGAAACCGATCAATTTATGTGAGTGCGTGTTCAACTGTGTCCGTATCGATCGGATTTTGGTTACCAGTCCAGATTTCGATTTCTTTCCAAACGTTATCTCGTCTTTATCGGTTCGCGAACAACGAGGGCGTTTCAAAGTGTACAACTATTCGTATTCTCGCACGAATGTTATTAGCCGCGCGATGTCCACGATTCGCGTGTAGTAATAATTATAATTACAATGATAAATAATAACACCCGATTGAAACACGTGTTTCAACAGCGTTGAAATGCAATAGAATTCCAATTTGAAATTCGATAGTTCAACGATCGGTAAGGCGATGACGACCAGTAACGAACGATCGCCACACACGCGTCCACTTATCCGGCAATCCGTATGACGTAATCCGCACCGGTCGGAAAAGTTGCCCCTTCGAGAAATGTCGTCGGCACTACCGACGATGCGTGCGATCGGGGGGGGGGGGGGACACGCACTCGTATAACTTGCTAAACAAATAATTCTGAAATCCGTTTCATACGATCCACCCGATGCGTACGACGAGTACCTTTAATATACGCAACGGGCGGATCGCGCGCATCATCGGTCCGTCGGTAATGACGAATCGAATTTAGCGGATTACGTCGAACGGATTGCCGAGAAGCGGACGCGTGTGACAACCGGTCGTTACCGGTCATCACTGACTCAACGATCGTTTGTTTTCTGTTGCATATCGACACTGCGCACACGTGTTTTGATTATACATTCATCATTATAATTTCAATAATTGTTACACGCGAACCGCGGACGTCGCACGGCCAATTAAAGTTGTTCAAGAACACGAAGAGTTGTAAACAGTTCAAAACGCCCTCGTTGTTCGAACCAACAGCGACGAGATTATATTCGGGAAGAAGTTGTTGGAAACAGAACGAAATCGAACTGATAAAAAAAAAAAATCCGATTGCTACGTCATACAGTGAACGCGCTCCGACAAATCGATCATTGTCGTAAGACGCGTAACTACGGACGCGTACCTTAAGACGGGTGTAATTGTTTTCGATCGGAAGCGACGCACTACCCTGCGCGCGCGCGTCGGAACGTAAAGCGATGCTGGATCGTGCGAACCTTCGGAGAAACGAGAGAACTCGACTCGCGTGGATCCTGTCCGTTTCCGATTTTTCCCGATATTTCAATTTTCAAGCGAGTGACGAGTTTTTTTTTCTTCAAATTGTTACACCGTACCGTACTGGCTTGGAAATTAAAACATCCGATAAGACCGACCAAACAAACGCGGACAATGAAAACAACCAGGACCGCGAACCGCTGACAATCGAACGTTTTGGTGATGCGGTACAACACGACATAGGACCGCGGATTCCGCGGCGTCGACGGAACCTAGGACTCCGGAAAACACCTCGAGCCCCTTCGCCGGTTGTACCGGCGGCGGTGTACAACCGACCGCGCGTGCTGATGAGATCGATGGGCTCGAATTTTTCGTCGGACGCGAAAATCATTTCGGCGCACCGGCAACCGTCAATACCTTCTCGCTCGTCGCACTTATCCGTACGGCACCGAAGATTCCGCGTCCGTGCGCGCGTTCGAATTTCAAACATGAACGTTAATGCGACGGACATTCCGGTGTACGTGCGTAACACACGTCTGTTACGATCCCCGTGTTATTGTTCCGAAAATATAACTGTACGACGATTATCATCATCATCGTCATCGTCCTTATCCAACACTCTGCTGCGGCACAGCAGTGTCGTAGTCTCTACAACAGGACCGATCGACGACCACGCGCCACCGGTACTGCAACGAAAGATCAGCGTTTCCCAACCCATGGGTCGTATAATATTCTTGACGGGCCGCTGTTCGTAAACTAATGGCAGGAAAAATATCTTAGCCATCAAAATATAATTATAATTACATATAGGGTCGTCTACCGCGGGTAGAAATAGAGTCGGTAGACGCAACAATAACCGTCTGCAAGTGTAAATCGTGATCCGCGCTCGTGTGCGCACGATCGACTAATTATATTCGGTGAACCGAAATCGTTCAAAACGTGATTCGGTTTGACGATGTGTCGCTACCGCTCGTAGTGTTTACTCAACACGTTCACCGTATCGTGATATTAAAACGCTATCGTGTTTTCGATACCATTTGGCGTGTCGCGTTCAGAGCGTGTTTCGTGCACGGCGATACGTTTTTATCGTCACAAAACACGTTATCAATGCCGATAGAAAAAAAAAAAAAAACTGTATCCGTTTTATTCGTCATTAAGCGTACCATAGCGCACGTCTGGTGAACGAATCGATTGCCAACCGTTCCATCGTAAATCGATTTTCGTCCGTTCTTTCGGCGAGTTACGAACGAACTCGGTGCTAGTTTGGACGGCCACTTAATATACGCAGGGTTATATTTTCCATTGAGCAGAAAAAGCGACTGATTAAGGCTTCCGTAACCAGGGAGCCTCGGTTTTGTATAAACATTTTAAAATTTTTTTTTTTAATAAAAGTTTCATCGTACAAAGTAAATATCAGCAAAATATGATACGAGTATATCAGAAACATAAAAATCTATAAGGATAAAAAATGTACTTATAACATATTAATTTTGTTAGTGATCAATTACTGGACAGGAAGAGGGGTTTAAGCTGACTGATACGAGACTAACTAACTGTTGACGTTGACGAAAACGATCGATTAAAGTGGAACCATTAACATGGTGACTATGTCGAGGAACGTTTGGCAGCATGATGCAAGAAAGCTGCTGCTGCTGCTGTGAAGACGTCGAAAAGCAACTCGCTGACGCAAACCGGTCGTTCGGTTTTGTCTTCCGTAAATTGAATCGGGCCGAAGTAGCGGTTACCAAACTCTTACGATCACGGAGCCCGTGGTGATCATTGCGTGGAATAGCATTGTAACGGCAGGGACCCGACGGGCGATCACGAACTCGCAAAAGAAAAAAACTTAACGGCCGTGTCGCGTCCCCGACCGATTCGCGGAGCCTTTGCGCTCCGCGGAACACGTTTCGACCACTTGGTGGTATCCCATTGTTGTGTCTGATAGTGTTGGTAATTGATAACTGTTGAGTACACGAATACAACTCCGTACGTGGACAACGTTTGTTGCGACATAAAATCAAAAGGTTAGTTGGCTATGGCCGTTCGATCCCGTTGTTCGAGCATTGGAAAACATTAGTCCGCTGTTCGCGTAAGTAAGTAAGTAAGTACCGCAAACATTTCGTGTATAATATCGTGGTCACCAATTTTACACGGTGACAATTTCAAATACAACACAATTCAATATTTATTAACATTCGACGAAGCAATTATATTTTTCACGTACTGTGTACGTAAGCCTATGAATTATTCTGAACGGGTATGTAGCACGATTATAATAACGTAAAATTACGATTTCATATCTAAAACTTTGATTAAATTGGCTGCGGTATTATTGTTTGGTCTACAGCACTTCCCGTGCAATAATTTTTTTCTTCTATTTTTCTCTCCTTCTATTTTTCTATTATAAATAGATAAATTTTCGATTTAAACTTCCACTAAATCAACTGCTGCATATTGTTTAAGATTTGGGCTCGTAAAGTCCGTTATTACGAATAAACAAATAAATACGTTCAGAAGTAACAAAACTGAACATACCAATTAGGAACTTAAATTATAATTTAAATGTATTCTGCAATTTTAATATAAATAATGCAATTTTAGCAAAAACTAATATTAATTCAATGAAATAATAATTACGCGCTAATAAATTCATGACTTTATGTTTCAAGCCGACTCGCACATAATAAGTAATTAGTTTATACTGCTAATGTTAGTAGTTTAATTAAAACTGCGGTAATCAGGTTGTTTGTTTTATCATATATTAGTTGTGAATTAAATGTTTTTATGTTTGTTATTTTCGAAGGAGTATAATATCAGAACGGAGGGGGGAAAAAAGATAATTACAACAGAATAATTTAATTCTGCTGTTAAAATGTAAATAAATTATTTGCTTAGGAAATTCAACGTCTGACACGAACACACATATGGTTTAACAAAAGTTGACGTCGGGTCGTCCAATGCGGTAAGATTTAGTTTACGTTGAACGCTTATAATGTCTAAAATAATCTATTACTTCAGTTTTATATGATGTTTTTCTACGTCGATTGATGACAACCGGAAACTGCAGTGCTCGTCGAATTCCATTTCCATTAATACATAATAATATGACGTAATGACTTCCTTACAAAATAATACTGTAATCTAACGCGATCCCTTACTGCACATTTGTACGTAGACGTAGTTACCCACGTAACAACTTCTAACGTATGTTATTAATTACGTTTGTAGAAATGGATTTGGACTGAGCAGAAAAATGTTCAACTTTTAAATTTTGAGTCCCGGCATTCCCGTAGAGGAAAAAAACTCTTTTAACCGTGATGAACAGAGTCAAATATCAATGAAAGGCCACTGCGAGAAGAGACGTTTCATCATGACACGACTGAAACGAAGTTTGGAGTCAACGAATGATTGTATGTACAATCGTATAGTGTGCTAATGCATTGTATTGAGTTATTGAAAATGCTCGTTCAAGTCGTGCGAAAAAAAAGGAAAAAAAAAACAAATATATGTGTACGCGCACACGCACGCACACACATGAAAATACGACAGAATGACACGTACTTATTTTAGTTGATTAAATAAATTTAGCTTATTACCCATTATTTAAGAGACATTTATATCCTCTACATAGTATACCATTATTATATGTTCGCGTGTTGACGATTTTAATTTTATTTCAGCTCGCTATTGTACCTACATTGCTTCTCAGTTATCAGCGAACAAATTCGAAACATCAGTAAAACTGTCATATCGAGTTTTCACACGGGAAATGCGTTGTTGGGTGTGTAGTTATTTTAACTGTGATGGACACATCGTATTCTCGAACCATATACGAACAACAAATGAACAAGTAGGTATTTAAATGAGTTTTCGACTCCAGACCGAAGTCGAAAGACATTTATTCTCGTGGTAACATGATGCTTGTTATTTTAACTCGACACTTGACTTCACAAGCGTACATATAAATCGAAATACAATAGCGCAAACCCTTATTCCCTTATTATTGTCCACGAGTAATCCTCAATGTTTATACTCCTACATAATTAAAATTATTTTTACAATCATAACGCATTAAGAACGGTTGTTTTCGTAAACAGTTGGAACACGAAAAAGATCCAATGCGTATAGGTGAGTAAAAATTGATACCAGAGATGGCAGAAGCATCAATTAATATACTTATCAATATAGTGCCGAACAAAAAGTAATCGAAAAATAATATTATTGCAATAATAGAATTGCGTACACGCGCGTATATAGTAGCGTAGAGCAGATAATTTCGGACGCACGTATTAGTAAAGATATGAGTTTGACGATCAAATTTCGATTGTGATTTAAATCGCTTAAGAATTTCGCTATTATTTTTTTTTTTTTTTCGTATAACTGTTAAGACTTAATGGTGTACGGAGACAACACGTGTTCCAACGTCTTGCACATCGGTCGAAAATGTTAAAATATGTTAATCTTACGTTTGTTTGTGTATCACACAATAAGTTTTACAATAAATCCAGTAATTTTGTTTCATTGTAGTAGGAACCTACGTCACTCGATTGTGTTGATTTCGGCGAGTGCCTTTGAAGTGGATTTTGTTCGGGCACGACGAATGCAACTTGAAATTCTTGACCCGTCATTACCACACGGTTAATCGATGAGATAATAGGAAAACTATTTGGAATGTTTGGCAGTCCAAATAATCTTCCCTTCCTATACATTGCGCAACTTGGCACCGTAAAATTAGCTTCCAGTTATTTCCCCTGATTATGGTTTCCTCTCTTTTCACTATCCACACGACGCAGCGACATTATTCTACCTACAACTTGACCGTTTTCTTCTTCCCTCGCATCCCTTCTGTATTTCTCTCAACTCTTCCCTTTTTCGCATCCTCCATTCTGAGTAAATCCTTAGCAATATCTACCAATTTCAACTACCCTCACCATTTTTTCTCCAGATTATCTTTATTAGCACATCTTCGGTTCCTCAGTTGCCGAACAATCTCTCCTGTCATACTCTTAATCATGTCCTTCATCGTAAGTTTCGTCTTCCTAATGTAAACCGTAATTTGTAATTACCTTAACTTTGTTTTCATCCGTGCACTTAATAATATAATCGTTATGCTATTATATTTTATAAACAAAAGCACTTACGAAAAAAAAAATAATAAAAATATGATCAAAAGACTTTAAATGTAATCACCGAGTGTCTCTCATCTTAACGGTAAAAATTATTATACAGAAATGACGAACATTTCTAGTACTCGTTTTTAGTAAGTTTGTCACTTGATGTGAAGATTAAAAAGCGTTGGAGTAAATAAAATTTTTTAAAAAGATCCGAATGACAATTAAGTTAAATACTAAAGCGCGTTCCGTCGATAAAAGCCAAGGTGACAGTAAATCGGGTATAGGAAAACAACGAAAATATTTTCATTGACGTAAACGTAAACATTTTTAAATATTTATGCGAGCACGAGGTATAATACTGCTTTTGACTAACTGATAAAAACAAAGATTTAAACGGTCAGTAAATTATGATATATGATTGTTGATCGTGTGTTTAGATGAAAATTGCACGTGTTGTGGAAAAATTATTATTTATAAACTTGTGCGTACAATTGTACAAATTACGTGTTAAGCGGTGTCGTATTTTCGAATGATTACAAAAAATGATTCAAATGCATTCATTGTCAGAGTTTTCATCCAAGAATACACGAGCCGGAAAAAAAATTGAAAAATAAAAATAAATTAAATAAATTAAAAACAATAGGTACGTATAAGGAAAGGTAACGTAAAGAAAAGAAAAGAAAAAAGGATAACTGTTTCCCAGACCGTTTTGTTGTTACTCATTCTAGACATCAAGAAAATTAATAGACGTATGATTTATATTTTTTTATAAGCATATAAATAATTTATATAATTTGTATTATACAGCTGGTAAATGTATACCGTGTGATGTTGTATACGTTACTATACACTCGTACGTGCACGCTATAACATAATAGTTATACAATTATATATTGTTCCATCTTACCCGTTGATATTTTCCTAAATATCGATTAAAACACTACTCGCTAATGGAATCGTTTGATTTAGGTGAGTTGTTATTTTGTCGAAATGACGTGTTACTCATAAAATTAATTGCTTTACCGTCAATTGATGAGCTATAAATATGTAGAAAAACCGGTGATTACGTTTGCTATTCTGGCTGGATCTGAAATACAATTTGCAAAAGAGACGCCACTCGTGCAGAATTATGTGCTAGGTAAAAATGACTTGTATAGCATGGATGTAACACGCATAATATGATTCGTCAATCTTAACTGGATCGATTGTTTTACACAACCATTGTTTTTGACGATTGTTTCGACGCGGTGAACGTGGAGTGTTCGACTTAAAGGAATTATTTACAGCGTTTTGGAGAGCGCATTAATGTTTATTCGGAACGGGTCATCCGTGTCAGACTATAAGTTTTGTTGGACGTAACGTACACAGTCGTAGGTACGGTGTGTACCGTGCTCGTGACAGCGTATTGTTTTGCTCTCGATAGAGCGGGCAAAAAATCACTCCAACGAAGAGCAGACGGGCCTATATTAGTGCGTCTTGACGAACTGTCGAAAATAAAATTTTTCTGTTACCCGGCAATGTTTTTGAAAACACTACTGCTCTACGCGCGTGTAATACGCTACTCGGACATCCAAGGGTCAAAACCGAGCGAATGTATATTTGGTCGATTGAAATCAAACACGTTTTGCTGCTTGTTTCCGCGAGTCGTCAAACCGTATAGACCTTCAGGACGGAGCGGCGTGTCGATGAAAATGCAATTATGTTCGGAACAAACAGAGCTGTTGGCTCGTTGAACACTTGCGTGTTTCGTACCACAAGGGTTGGGACAATGTCCCGTTTAAAATAAAGAAAATTCTTGTATGCGCGCGCGCGTGTGTGTATAGGTAAGCCAATCACTTTTGAATAAGACAACAAAATTATAATACAAATATAAGTAATAATAACATTTGGAGAACTTCTTTGTGTTGGATTCGCCATAGGTGCAGCCGCAGTAGGTGAAGTTATAATTTTGCACACAAACCGCCGTGTACGTGTTATAATAACGGTTGGACTTCGTGAGAATTTATGATCGAAAATAATTATTTTGAACGCCATTAATAATTGGACATGAACATGTGGCTGCATCGGGATTTACTATTCTGAATAGAAATCGGGCAAGCGCTAACTTACGTGTACGCAAACATTACGGGGGGGGATAATACAGAAATGTCGTGCTCGACATCGGTGGACAATGAACCGAAACCTCGGAATATACTTCAGCACAGCTGTGCTACGAAAATGTCCGTTTACGTTGAACACAATCATTACTTTCTCCGCATTATACACTAATTATACATTTTTGTTTTGTTTTTTTTCTTTTCCGAACACATTCTATTCAACTGAAATGCTCTGTGCGTACGCAATTTTTTTTTTAACATAACTCATTCATCGGCGTAAATAATAACAATAATAATATAATATAATATAATAATATACGTGCGTACAAAGCGATTGTAATGAGATCGCACGAAAGCCACCGTTTTCGCGATAGAACCGGATTTAGAAGTTATCAAATCTCGTGTTTATCGAGCCGCAGAGTAAAACCGTACGGCAAAGCATTTAGGTACAACGCATTTTTCGATGTTAAACGAAACTTTGGACGCCCGTCTAGTAGGTGTAAATATAGAAACGGGTGTAATGTTTTTAAATAAATCGACAGCCGTCTGACTTTTACGCGCGTTCCAGTACCCTGCAGAGATGTCTAGCGAGAGTACCGAAACGTGTGTACGTTTTTTCGTTCGAACATTTTCGGTTTACAGCTGCAGTGTACATGTGCAAGTGCACTTTTCGGAGTGCCGATAAATGATTCGTACAAAGAACATTATAACATACTCGAGAGTAAAAACATAATAAAAAAAAAAAAAAAAACAGTGCATCTAAGGCCTACATGTTATTATGTATAACTGTGGCCATGGGCGCACGATCGTACATGCGTCCTTGAATGTGATAAACCTTGATCTCTATTTAAAAAATAATAATAATAATAATTAAAAATCCGTTCGAACCTTTTCTCCCAATTCATCATGTGCTTGTAAAATATACATTTTAGAACACTTGCGTAACGTTAGACCCACACGGCTAGATTGTTGAATTGCACTGTGATATTTAAGGGTACTTTTATAGTGTATTTATGATGTTTTACCGAATTTACTATAATATAATACACATGTATTGCAAATATGTTCACAGTTTGTGTTTGGTTTTGATATATATGTACGGTGCAGGTATATCTGCGATGGTTATTTAAGCCCGTAGTCGTTTATTAGTAGTTTCGGCGTATCATTCGGTCGGTTAAAGTTTATTGCGTTACAAAGTTATTGCGAGCAGTATGGAAACTGATAGATTATCGGAGTATCGAAACAACAGGAATAACTGTGATTAAGTTAAAATAAAAACGTCTGCCGTTATTAGTGCGCCATTGAGATGTTACGATGCCAGATAGAAACGCGATTGATTTTAATTTTTTTATTTTTATATATCATCTTATCTTTTATATATAATTTTTGCGTCGAGTTTTCAAAGAGTAATGTATTCATTTCCTAACTCGAAATAGCGATTACAAGTTATAGCCGAAATAGGAAGTAGGATTGCCAAAGGGCGTGAAAACATTCTGAGAAATTCTCCGGTTTCCATCGAAAACGGGTAGGGACATTTTTGTTATACATCGTCTACGCGAAATAGCGGAAATTTATTTATAGCACTTTTTAATTGACATCTTCTTCGCTATAACAGAATAAAAAGAATCGTGAAAAATCGAACATTTAATATTTCCAACACTGTCTGTCGCAGAGGATGTTGTAACTATTTTCTAAAATGTTTATTTTACTGCGAGTACGAATTCCAGTGATTAAGTGATGTACAATACTACGGTATTGTTGTGGCATTAGACAAAATTATTTGACGAAATAATTTTTAGGTTTTAATGATTTTAAAAAATTATAGTTTATACATAATGCATTATTTTTAATCGCCATCGGTAAGATTTTAATCTTGATTACGTGTTCTACGCATACACATAATAATTTAATATATCATGGAATTCAGGTACATTTTAAGTACATATATTATTAGTTTATACTCAGTAAACGTGTTATTAATATTATTGTTACGCATAAATCGTTTCTATCATTAAACGTAAAAAAGAAAATAGAAAAAAGAAAAAAGAAAATGTTTATTTTGATTTCGTTAACTTTATTTCTTGGGTTATAGCTTGTAATATAAAATAATTTCATTATTATACTTTCTCGACTGTTTCTTTTTTTTTTCATTTACTTACAGCTTACAAACACAAATAAATTACCGGTGTGATCAAAATGTATTTCACGCTAATTTTTACACATTCGCACGAGTCATTACTCTTTTATCATAAAATTAATGTTTAGACCGATAAATATATTTGTTTGACTTTTTATTACCACGTTAATGGTAAAGTGAGATTATGAATTATGTATTTTCAACTTAACTCATTACACAACGATTCTACGTTTTCATAAAACTACCTACACATAAAATTGGTTTTTTTTTCCGTTTTACGACTTATAAATACGATTTTACAAAACACAGTTTTGTCCATAAATAAGATTAGCGAATTATCATTTTTAATGTTTTTAAGAGCGAAAAGTGATTTACTGGTTTGTACGATACGTATGTATTCCAAATAGGTGTGCGACTGCGGTACGAATAGTAATGTGACACCAGAAGTATTTCGCGTTTCCTTGGATATCGTTGCATTAGTCAGTTAATACTGAATCGGTTTTCGTTCGTTATAATTAAAAACAAAAATAAAGTCAAATCGTGTGGTTTCGCGTGAATTAAACAGATCGACAATGGATGCCACGATTACCGAGCGTTTGATTCGCTGCGAACGATTTTGTTGTGATTCGAGTAAATACGATACGTTTGTTGGACACATTCGCTCTGAACACAATAATAGCATCGCAGGTAAATAATTTTAGAACGGAATAATATTAACTTGTTACCGTTGCTACTATATTCGCTCATTTTATTTTTCGTCTGCTACACGTGAATGGCAAAACCGTAGTCGGTCATGGTACGTACGTTCGTTTCAGGGTTTTGTTTTATGCGTCCATTGTAATCAACTTCGGAGGAAAAAACTCGATCTCAGAAATATCTCTAATTAAACTTCCGTGTTGGAAATTTAATCATATCAAACGATTTTTAAGCATTCGCGTGGTTAGCTAAACAAACATTAATTAGTCGAGTTATGTGCTTTGTGTACTCAACTGCCCGTGTAATGGTCATATTATGCAAAGGTATAAAAAAAAAAACCGGCACAGTTGTTCCTCTTCGGTTTGTTTTGCTCGTAAGACGTAATTGTTTATGAACAGTGCGCGGTTGTCTTCGAACGTTCACCTGTACGCATTTACGTCTGGGAAACGGATTTAAGTTGTTTTTCGAAAAATGTTCGCCGTCACACGACGGTTGAAACGTAAAACAACTCCGAATGCGATCGTTCAGCCGTTGCAGAATTTCGAAAACGTTGAAAACCTATTGACAGCCGAATGATTACGTTCATCCCCCTATGACCGTTACACGCTCGACAACGGCAAATGGTCAAGCCCGATCAATTATTCAGGAGGGGGGGGGGGGGGTAATGGAAAAATATCAATTTCATAACACAATAATATTATTTTATTTTTACAAATTAGTTATAATACTTTAAATTAACGATCACCACCATAACCAACTCATATTTCAATTATCATTTATTGATATATTCTTTTTTTCCAATGTATCAGTGAATTGTAAAATCGGCGTCTTCCAATAAAAGTTGTAGGGAAACAATGATCGGATCTAAAGGGGTAGCAATGCTCTCTTTTTCCACCCCCTCTCTCGTGGCTACGGACTTGCGAACGGTCAACGGTCGGAAACGGTTTTTTCTCCCGACCCGTTGGCGCGGTCGATAGGTGTCCCGCAACGCTGTTTATCTGACGTTTCGCCGTTCGCGGTGCGGTTTTTTTTTTTTATGTGAAAAATCGTCCGACGCATCGATCTTGACGACGGTCGGCACCAGCCCCGGACCCTGGAACGCTGACGAGACCGACCGCCACGGCGTGCTTGAACTGCGGCTACGACGGCGATCCGAAAGTCAAGTCCAGCAAAAGCATGTCGGCCAAGAATTTGGGCTCCATCATCATGTGCTTTCCGCTGTGCGGCCTCGTGTTCGTCAAGTACCTGAAACGCGACTGTTCCGTGATCGTGTGCACGCGGTGCAAGGTTTTGATCGGGAAAATCGAACACGAGAAGAAATGGTGGCAGGTTTGACGCCCAGCGGAGTGCGCTATTCACTTTTATCGGCTAGCAATATTATTTTATTTTGTTCATCGAACAACGTTCTGAGAAAACAATACATTTTATCGCTGCGAAACTACGGTAATCTTTTGCGGTACCTATGTATTGTTGTTGTGCGGCGCTCGAGCACAACGACTTCAACAATGGGCCTGGGATACGTTGTGGACAGTCGTAAACATCTCGTGTGACGGTTTCGACGTGACGCCAACGCGTTTAGTCTTCTATTACGCGTCGATCGACCAACGTAAAAAAAACACATTTTTAACAATTTTTTTATTTTTATTTTTATTTAATAATACTTCAAACACAAAGTTCATTAGCCTATGGTAAATAAAAGATAAAATCTAGAAAAGAACCGATACATTACAATAACGAGGTGGTGTTTATGATTATATGATGTAATAGCATTAATGGCATTTAAGGTTGTTTTTTGAAGGGATTAAAACTAATAGATCACAGTTGAAGGACTTAAATTAGTAAGGAGAGTTCTGCTGTTTTAATATTACGGATGATGTTGTCCTGTCCGCGGCCGAAGGCTTCTTTAGGTGATGTTCTGATACGTTTTGACAATGATTTGGCGGAGTTGAAATTTGGGCACTCGAAGAATATATGGATAATTGAGAGAGTACATTGGCATGTGGTGGTGCAGGGTCGATACTTAAATAGGTAAGAGTGAGTTAGCCTAGTGTGACCCAGGCTCACTCTGGTAATCACTACATCATCTTGTCTGTTGATGCTGTAACGTGGTCGTTTGGTTGCGGCTCCGGCCATGTGTTGATGGAGGATTTTTTATTTGGAAAAGTTATTTTAACAAATATTTTCCGCGCAAATACGTGGAAAACCGTTTAATTGTAATATAATAACTATTGCCTACACGTATCGTACAAATGTCATATTTTTAAGTATTACCTAATTTTATATTACATTTAAAATAATCATTGATAGGTTATTGATTTATAACTGTTTTATTGTCACAGTAATTACGACGCACGTAGCTTATTAAAAAAAGATAAAAATAGCGATCGAATTCGGCGAAATGAAGTTGTCACTTGAAATCGCGAAATTGTTTCTATTGTTAGTAAGTGAATAAAATGTACCGCTATGAAATTGTTTATCCAAAAAATAAAAAGTCTCTTATTATGTTCGAAATCCAAAATTATGAAATATTCATATGCATAAGAGATTTTACGTTTTAACTCAACTTTGACATTACATTTAACAATTATAAGCACTCTAAAACTTGGTAAAACGAAATTCGACGTAAAAAATGTTTCCATTTACTTGTTTTTAATATATTTTAAGCAGGTAGTTAATTTTTAGCTTGTGACAATCGATACATTATTCGAAGTTCAAAACAACGTTAAAACGATTTTTCATTGTTATTATTACATTCTTTGTATTTTGTTCTCGAGTTAAATATAAATAAATGAACATATGTTTATTATTCTTAGATTTCCTTGTTCGTGACAGTAGCGAATCTAAATACGAGAATAAATACCTAATTTGTATATTTCTGTATATAAATTATGGTAAATTTACTCAATATATATTTTATTTTATTCCGAGCTGCAAGTTTCTCTTATACTCCGTACTGTATACGCTTATCACTCAATTAATACTGTGTACGTATATGTAGTATATTAAACCGTTTGTCTTCGTCAAACGAAATCCTTTTAAATATTTTACTCCGACAGTTTTATTCTTTTCAGGGGGAAAAGTTTTATAATAATAAATAAGTTGAATTAATATAGATGATTTATTATTAACCTCGGGTCATATATTTTATTACAAATGTGTTATTTAACTATGATTTATTCACGAAAATCCATCAATAGATTTATTACTTACAACGGTGTTTTATTAAACCGGTATTGTTATATTTTATATTTTATTTAACGGATTTAAATATTATTAGTCAATATGTGTTTTCTAACGAAAATGTTATAAAGAGAAATAACGAAAATGTTCAATTATGTGTACAAGAGCACAGTGCCTGTCGATACGCCGTACGCTATACATGTATACACATGCTAAAAGTCATGTATTGTATTACGTTGAATAACTAATAAAACGTATAAATCCGGTTGTATTGTTGTAATAGGTGACTAATAATCGTTATTTGCACTACATATTTTTAAACTTAAAATTTTCATCAACGTCGCTATTTATTGTTTGTGAATACCAGATTTATTGTTCTAACACAATACAGTAAAACGTTAAGTACCTACATGTACGATAAAATGTAAACTAATATTGTAAGCGTAGGGTATTGCAGAGAGCAGGGAGTTTGAAAATCGTTTTTTCGCTGCCTACATCTAAACATGCTAATTTTTTTTATCCAAACGATAACACGAAACGGGTAGCGATGACGTACAATAAGTCGTTAATCAAGCGATTAAATTGATAAATGATAATTAGCAATGCTGTATCATTTCTAACACAACACGGTAAGCATATGGGCGTAGCGAAATTTTTGAAATTTTAAACCGTACATGCATAGACAATAGCCGTCACTGTTTTCGCTGTTGAGAGAATCTGATTTCGAACGTTTATCAGGGATAAAATGATGAAATCGTTTTTTTTTATCGTTAGTTTCAAGGTTTCTGTACGTCGATTGAATCAATATGGAGGACGATTAGGCCGATTTTTTAAATTTAATTTATTTTTATTTTTTTTTTTGTTTTTATTTCATAAGAGCTCCGCGTATTAACCTACAATTACGTAACCAAGTAACCCGGCGTTGGTCGTTGCCGTTATTTAAATCAAATTTTCAAACGGAAATATTTATGAATTCTATATCTATGACGTGTAGTGCAAAACGACCAAAAGTTTCTACATTTATCGTGATCCACGCGGTTCCGCAACGTTTCAGTGGGTAAAACTTATTGGTTCTAGTATTGATCCCGGAGGTCGGTTGTTCGTTCTATACAGGATTGCGGCGAACGTGAACCGATCGGCTTGGCGAGCCCGGAAACTACGGCAATGTCCGTCGGTCTTCTGCCATTTTTACGCACTACCCGTTCCAACTTCTGCTGCACGAGGGCGCGCTACAGTTATGTATTTTTTCCCCGATCGTAGTACGTGCACCCGGTCAAAAAACACTGCGGGCGCTCCGAAATCATGCTGGTACGTGGCGTGCACACATCCATATTTACGCGAAACAACCGTAATATACGTCGCGCGCAAATGTATGATTATTGTAATTATCAATGTAGGTTCGACGTACGCGTTATTTGAAGTAATGGGATACGCTTGATAATTATATACTTAATATTTTTCGGCGATAAAACTGCACACGAGCAACGTAATTATATGGAAAAATAGTTTCGGACGGTCGTGTTAAATTGGACGGGGTACGCGTACATACGCACAGCCGGTACACCTTGAATGCCTCCTAGTCGCGTTGAACGGTCAAACGATTATGTATGTAATAAATAATAGGTACGTAAAACACCTCTGTTCCGTGCAAGACATTCGTGGGGCCGTCAGAAATTTAAATTATCAAACAGAATTTCTATGAACGGTTACAATTTTTTTTCGCGGCCCCGCATTATCGAGGTGGGTACCGAAATAAGTTGTACGGTTCTACGTACGGCTCGTTCTACATGTTGTGTGTGTAATTACCGTGTATCATACTCATTTGGTATGTAATTACGGACCGGGGGACCGAGATCGATAGCAAATAATATAGCAATCGATCGGCAGATACGGCCATGGTTTCGGCGCGAACGAAATACTTTTGCAAAGCGTGTAAGCTGATCAGAGGGTTTTCGTTGCGTCAACTTCCGTTAAACTGTGCTTACCTGAAACCGGAAACGGGGTAACCATTGTTACGTGTACAGTGGTGACACGTGGCCGGTATCATTCGTACATAGAACGTCCAGTGAGTGACGTGTGTGGCGTAACGGTACACATCTGACCATGTGTATAGATCAATGGCGATTGATGAGAACTCATTCGTAACAACATTGGGTACCCGAAGGGATTTAATCCAGTAAATTTATCGTTATTGTTGACTGTTGGGGATTTAATTTTCAAATATTTGATCTCGATCACAGGTAGCGACGATATCATCGCGGTAAAGTAAAACAGAAACGAATTAATGATTAAGAAAATAGAAAATATAAGTCCGTGCAACAATAATCATATATAAATATTGATATATTTATTGAAAAATACGAGTTTATTTTTTACAATGAAGGGTTGGGACACCGCAACATCTAAATGGTTTGACGAAGGGTATTTTTATGTTTTTATCGCAGTGTAAAAAACACTTTGACAAAATGATTATTTTTAAATAAAGCACAATAATATATAACTAATTATTCATATTATTATTATTAGGCAGACCCTTACTATAAAGCAAAGTCTAATATTTTAATTTATTAAATATTTAATCTTTAAATAATATATAAATATTATTATAATGTAGTCGAGATTGGCCGATGAAAAATATAAGTTTTATTTAAGTATAATAATAGATTCGAGAAACAGGTTCAGGTGAGATAAAATGCTGTAGTTGTTTTGCTAAAATTAAATGTAAATTAAGGTATAGTTTAGTAGGTATATATTTAATGGATATTATTTTTAATTTGCAGTATATTTCGTTCGTCACAGATGCTTATTTATAATTGAATAACTTAATTAAATGTAATATAGTAAATTCTTATAATTGTTCGCTAAAAAATACACAGGTTTACTAATCTACGATCATAATTACTTATTATTTCATTAAGCGTAAAATTTGATCATAATATCGTTTGTTTTCAGTTTATAAATTAATAATAACGAAAAATAGAAGTTTAAAAAATATATTTTTATGTAATAATTTGAGAAGAAATTAACAAAAAAAAAAAAATTCTGAAATGCATTCACCTGCAGAATGTTGTACATGAATATTATATTATATTTTTAGATATTAAGATATTTACTCATAATAAACGCTCTTGTTTGGTCTCGGTACAGGAAATACAACAGAATACTTAATAATTAAACCTATTATACAAAACCAAATAATTAATTAATATAATGAAAGAAAATTATTTATAATTAGAGTTTTAACCTGTTTGAATTTCAATGTTGTATCGTTCTAGGTAATATTTAGATAGTATTAAGTAAATTAAATTCAAACATATTTGTTAATAGTTAATCTGAACTCCAATATTATGCAACTATTCAACATTTGGGCGAATTTTTAGGGCAGTATTAAATACTGCCATAGTCAACAGTTAAAATGTTTAATTTCTTAATACCTAAAACATCAAAATCTACAAACATCTACTAGTCAGTTATGATTATTATTACGTTAAATAATATAGTTTTACAAATATGTCTTATGATGATTTTGAAAATTTATCATAATTGAATTAAGTTATATTTTAAAAGAGAGAATACCGAATTATAAGGACTTCGGTGGTAGACGCAAAAACGTACATCATTGAATTATGTATTTAATAAAGTGTTTATGTTTTTCATTTGTGTATTGAGAACTTGTGTGGTGATTGCGTGACGCGATCAGGGACGTACCTAAGGGGTGCTTAACCCCTCCCCCCAAATTTTAACAAATTATCTTGTGAAATTAATACATTTGAAGTACAAAATAGTAAAAATATTGACCCCTCCCCTCCCCAAAAAAAAGACACGCCCCTGGACACGATCACTAACTATAAGATGATTTGTGTTATTACAAGTATTACCTTTAATTTATTACATATTTCATTATAATAATCATTGAATTCTATTTGAATGTGTTTTTCCTGTTAAAATAATAATCAATACTTCATGCGAATCCTTTTAAAGGAAATAATGCAATTTCGTATTGCAAGAAATCTGAAACTAGTTATTCTTGTTCGATAACAATAATGTCAATAAGATATCTATAAGAAATGTTGAATAACCATTTTCGCTTACTATAAAAATAAATATACTGTTTATTATCATCGACTGTATGTACACAATGTCGATGTTTTATTAACTTTACCGTTAACAACAATGACAGTATTTCAAAATAAAAAAAAAATAAAAAACACATTTTGAATCTGATTTTATATTTATTGCAGTAGACCTTATATAACTATAGTTATAATAAATATACATTTAAAAATTTAATCGTTTCTTTGAATTTCAGTATACATATGAATGTATAAAAGAAATAATAAAAATATTGTGACAAATGTTTCATTTTTTATCAAATGAAAAAAAAAAAGCCCTAATATATCGTTAAAACAGCAAATAATTCAATCTTTTGGTAAAACTTTCCCTCGTATATTATTGGAAAATAAAGTAGGTAAAGAAATTGGTTTTCTTTATAATTTATATTTATAATCATTTCGGATAGGACACCTAGAGAGAAGAAAGAGAGAAATTTTGTAAATTTTCCATTGCAAATTGAACGATCTTAATCTGAATCCAAACGTTATTTATATTATTTTTCATACATCTGAACGAAATAATGACTACGAAACTTTATTAGTAAGATTCTAAAACAGTTTACTAGATTTTACAAACACGTATTTTTTAATGTTTTGCCTGTAACATATCGCGTGTAGGCTTAAAACGATCATACGTCAGAAGGCCATCAGCCCGGAAACTCATAGATTGATTTCATGTTTTTTAATGTTTTCTAATTCAAGTAATTACATATAATAAAATTACAGTAAAGATACAATCAAATGTATTTAGCTTTTTTTATAACCAAAACTATACTGGTTTATTGAGTAAACGAATAGGATTTGCGATTTTATAAAAGTAATGGTGTGTTGAAGTTTTAAGTTATGTGGAAATTGGAAACAAAGAAGGACATAGGCAGTAATCATATTGGTATGTTAAACTTGTGGTGTGTACGATATTATGGTCATAGAACGCTTGCGTTTCTTAAAAAAAATGTATTCCCCGTAAACATGACCAGACATTCAAGTCTGTATATAATTTCGATATTTATCTTTTCAAATTTTTATTTGTCGTGCGATAATTAACAATGTAGTAAGATAACTCATCGAACGAGAAAAAACATATTACAATAAAATTTAACACGAAAATATTGAAACAATTGAATACATCAGTTTAAGTTATTTTCGATAGAATAATTAAGAATTCTATTGTTGTTAATTACTGTTATTGCTTTGTTGGGATTCGAAAAGTCGTGTAGACGATTTCCAGAACTTGTACACTCGTAAATCGAAGACGCGCAAACGAAACGCGTGATAAATCATAACCAGCACGGCGACAACACGTTTTCTGTCGCAACGGTGTGCACATCTGTTCTGTTACGTAGAAAATCATGTTGCAGGATTCGCGCATCGGTCGGAAGAGAAATTATTGTCGTAGGTCGTTTTAATTCTTCGCTGCGATGGTTTTAACCAACATGTGTGTCTCTGCGCGTGTTTGCGTGTGTGTCTGTGTGTGACGCACGACCATAAATTATAAAACAATATGGGCACAATATGGCCATTGTGAACCCGTGGAGTTGAAAAAGGAATACGCCTACACGCCGTGTTAGAGTAACCGCCGTCGTACGTCTGAAATAATTCGAAACATCGAAGACGCGTTTCATCGGTCGATTGTTGTTCTAGCAATAGCGTTTAAACCGTACGCGCGCACAAACACACTGCTGTACGCCTGGTATAAACCAAAACCGCGTTACGCTAACATTCGGATTTAGGTCGATAACAGTACCTCGGCAAACACGCGATACGCACGCACGCATACTCATCGAAATGATGTATTATCGATCGTAGCGCACACGATGTGTAGGTATAAAAAAATATTGTACTTTATTGCCCGTCGATATGTTTTTCGTACGCGTTGTATTAAATTATACGCCTGTATATATTTTATTCATTGTACTATTTTATTCGCAATACATGGCCGCCGCGGTGATTTCGCAATGTTTACGTCCGACACTGACCACGGTCAACCGATAGAATATTATTGCGTTCTCGTGACCGCGTGCACGCGGAGCGGGAAACACGAAAAAAAAAAAAAAAACAAAAAAAACCCGAATGGAATAATGGAATACGGCCGACTGACGTGTGTTTCGGCGTGGAACACATGCGTCCGTGTTGCGAACCGTCTGCGAGTACCGGCGGTCGTTGTCGCGCCCGCCGTAAACACGCAAGCCGAAATCACGCGGCACAGTGCTGCAACAACATTTAAAAACATTACGTGTGCCGGTGGGCGGGAAGGGGGGAAATGAAACGGAGGAGAAGAAAAAGGAAAGGAAAAAAAAAAAACCTCGACGCGCTCTTTGACGAGAAACCCGCCGTACAGAACGTTACAATATAGAACTGATGCATTTCCAGCTCGGCCGATAATTGGCGGTAATAGGTGGCAAAAGCATTTCGTTTGCCGAACCCGTATCCGTTTCCCGTCCTCGCGGGCAACACCGATCCCCCCGCCCACAGAGCACGACGCACGTACGCACGAAATAACAATGATGATATCCGACGGTCATTTCAATTACACTCCACGTCACCTCGCTGCGCCTTCGGTTCATGACTCCGTCGCGCGCGTGCGCTGCACGTGAAGAATCGCGATTTCCGCCGTCGCCCGCGCGCCCCCCGCAGCGGTTTGACGCGTTTCTAACCAGTTCGGCGGAGACGATTGCGCGTCCCGACACCGGTATGCTTCACACACGTCCCCCGTCCTCGGTATTGTTAAAGGGTTTAGAAACAAATAAATACGGTTATGTTTTCAAACGGTTCGCCAGGATTGGGGCAGTCCATCCGTCTAGCACTGCGAAAACAATTACTACCGAAATCGTTGTCCCCCGCGGGATGAAATAGTGCTCTTGAAATCCTGGAAAGTCTGGTTGTAATGACCATTTATAATGTACGCGACACAATTATTGTTATTTCACGCGCGTCCAGAGCGCAGTCGTCGACTCGTGTGGGCCGTGTACACACCGCGTGAGCTTCCGGCTTCCAAGGCACTGTGGATCAGACCAGCTGCGTCTTAATGTGATACGTCCCCTCGTCGTTCACAGTCGCGCGGAAAAACGTAGATCCTATTAATAAATTACGTATTCCGTTTGACGGTATACATGTGCAATAGTATCCGTGACAAACGTGAAGTTGCCCCACCCCATTTTGATTTTGATTTTCCGTGTTTCACGTGGATTTAGAAATTTCAAGTCTTACAGAAGTGTTTTGATGGAAACGTGTCCCGCCCGTTGGATCGCGACGATGAACGACGCGCGACGAACGGTCCAAACGGGTTTTCCGTTATCCGTTCCGAAAACGATCCGTTTTTTCATTACCGTACCGACCGATTTCCACGGTCATAGCCGAGGAGTAGGAAACCAACGGCCGGGGCTTGCACGCAATGATTCATTGTATACGTTTTACCGAACACGACTTTTACTCGGGTCGAGTGAGTACAACGGAGCTAGTGTACAGAGTGGATCGTATCGAATCGGAACGAAATCCAAGATATTGGATCGAAACACTGATGGATGCGAACGACGAGTCGTTAAATGTGAATACGGGCATTGTACAACTTTTCGTCCTCTTCAGGCTTAATTCTCTCCCAGACCGCGTATAGTTGCAACAAATTTATTTCGTTTTTTTTTTTTTTTTTTCAATAATCATATTATACCACTTCATCTATATTGTTCGATAAATAATACAAAATTTGATTAGAATGATATATTTGGTTTTTCTCGCGTTCTTGTCCGATCCACGAAGATTGTGTTGCACACGTACTGGGATCGTTATGGCGATGAAAATCGAAACAACGCTTTTTCCATATCGTCAGAAATCACTGAAATAACCGAATACTACTGAAGAGTGAAGAGAAATACATTTGAAACTGGGACGGAGAACTGAGTAAAAATTGGAACGTGCAGACACCCAAAGTGTACGCATAATTGTCCGTTTTACATGTCCAACAAAACAACGTACCTCAAGCCGTTGCGTTCAAAACCGGCCTTAATAAACATGTCGCACACGTCTCCGAACCAAACGTAACACGGGTTCATAGTGCACAAGCTGATTTTCCCAACGCGTTGTACACTAAACTCTTGATTACCGGTCGTGCACGTCACCTAACCTGTAACCGTTGTTCAGCCGTGTCGCAATCCTTTTCACGTTTCTCCGGCTACTCTCTTACGGTTTTCAGCACCGCGGCTCATCGCGACTGCAACGTCTGCACATGTCCACGTACACGCCGCGCATAATGATAACGTTATCTTCGCGAAAAAACCATCCTGTGAAAACGGCACGATTCGGCTGCGCAGTCGCGACGAGTCAGTCCGCCCGGCACGCAATATAATTTAATGTACTCATGTACAATGCCGACGTCTTGTAATATGTTGTTCGATCATGGACGTATCTAGGATGGCTTGGGCTTCGATCCACTTCAATAAACAGAAAAAAAAAAAAAAAACTAAATACTAATTTAGAAAAAAAAGTATTGCTTATCATTTGTGTTCATTTCCAAGTTTAATGTCACAAACATTTGCCAAGCTTATTTGTATAATCCATTGTTGATCTAATACAATAGATAAGATTGACCGTGGTCCTTGAAAACGTTTATCTTGTATTACTTATTGTATTATTTGTACCTTACCGGTAAATTAATGAATATTAAATGTTATCATTTGTACAAGATGAAAACGTGAGGACATTTTTTTTTTTTTTAACTGTCCAACATCTAATACCATAACCGATTAATGACGACAAATGTTTCAATCGTATTTTATTTTATTTTGTTTTTTTAATATTTCTATTGAACAATCAGCGTACTGCAATTTTTACGAGCATTGTGTACACATCAAAAGTGTTATCTCGTGAAACGAATAAGTTTGAAATACGTGGTAGTAAAGACTTTGAACGTCCCGACCGAAAATAATTTCTATTTCATTTTGAAAGTTCTGTTTCCTTTTTCGACCTTCCGTTACTGTGTACGGTATTATATTGTACCTTCGTGGCCGGCACAGTTTTCCAACGAGTAGCGTTACGATATAATCATGACCAATTACGTGTAAAAAACGCACTGAAATGGTGACGACGCCGAGGGGGAGGTAATCGGAGAATATTCGACGACAGATGGTTAGCGGCGCTCTTTTTTTGTTTTTTTCGTCGTTTTGTTCTTATACGTATGCATAATGTGTGCGTGCGTGCGTTCCGCATATTGTTTATTCATACACGCATTTG
Organism: Sipha maydis; assembly: GCA_034509805.1. NCBI lineage: Eukaryota > Metazoa > Arthropoda > Insecta > Hemiptera > Aphididae > Sipha > Sipha maydis. The sequence goes on from JASXSY010002782.1 coordinate 55,370, forward strand.
TATCACTCGTCCATTGTGTCGAATATAATATCGTTTCGTTCCCAAGCACGTCGGCCGGGACGAAGCAAATATTTTCGTTTCGTGCACGTGATGTACACGTCGAACATTTATACATGTGCGTTATTATAAAAATAATACCGCCATTTAAACGTGCACATTTATGCACGCACACTGCACTATCGACAGCGCGACGGCGACGAGCCCAACTGGACCGGCGCGTTTCGCAAATTGTACGCCGTACACGTATAGTGCATACACCGACCGACCCCTAATACTTTCGCGCGAGCGGAAGCTACGAATAACACTCGTCTTATCCCCCGATCGTTACGTACGACCCCGCGTCATTCGTGCGTATCGAGGCCTACGGTGTTAATACCGACGGTCGGAGAAACGAAAATAAAAAAACTAAACACACATAATCAAATATTTTGCTTGCGAATACGAGTCACCGCGGGACCAGTCAACAACACTCGACGGCGCTTGCCGCAGTTAGATATTATTTATTGATAAATAAAACAACGGCCTTTTCGATTTTTGCATTACGCGTCGTATTGCGTTACCGGTATGCGTTTTTGTTACACACTGCTGTTGTTCCGTTTCGCGGTGGCGACGCGGAGACGCGAACGGACAACCTTCGAGTTTTGACGCCAAATGACATTTCAAAGAGCGTAATAATAACAGACAATAGCCAGTGATATGTTTCTAATCATTCGGCACACGCATACGTTTAATCGAAGAACATATAAGGTCACCGCCAAAGTGTGTACCCCAACGGTTTCCCATGTTTAGAACTCGGTTCGTCTCATTGTCAACGGGTTGGCGTTAATTGATCGTATAAGGATAGAAAAAAAAAAAAAGAAAACGAAAACTTAACAAGCGCTATCGACAATGTCATATTATTGTATTATGATGTGTGCGATTATACGGTACGTTATGTTGACCGTTGAATTAGATTCAATTATATTTATCGTTTATTTGCGATTCAATATACATATATACGTTTGTATGTATATGCGGTGTACACCAGAGTTATAAATTGCATCGTTGTTCGCGTAGGATAATGTGCACGTATCTGAATAAGTCTGTAGATGCACATACACACACATCAGATGACAAACGATAATTTTCGTATTGGCAAATAATGTTTGTGTCAAAACGATAACATCTCGAAGAGCGTTTCGTTAATTAAAAAAAAAAAAATAATAATAATAATAATACTGTTTTCATCGTCTAAGATTATACGTTTCTGATATCACGGCACCGAACACAAATTATTTGGATACCGTATTGCTAACAGTGCGTAGGTACACAACACCGCAACAAATTTATAATCGTTCGTAATTAATAAAAATATTTCCGCGGACTAGTGCAAATACTTATTATTCGCTGCCGATGCGTATCATCGCAATCGTGTTTGGGATAAACGCGAAAAAAAAAAAATAAATAAATAAAAATAGGGTTTCAGTTAGATTATATCAGCGCATATCTCGGCTGGTGGTGGTTATCCGATGCCCGTCGGCCATAAGAATTTCATAAATTTTTTTTTCTCGCAAAACATCTGAAGATTTCCGTCCCGTGCATGGCTCAAGGCTCTTGGATATTATTATTAATATTTTTATTTTTTTTTTTTGTAATTCTAATAGGTATCGATGAAATACCGTAGGGCTTTGAGTCGATTCGTTTAGGAATGTACAAATCAAATCAATCGGATGATTCCAAAAACAAAATTATGTCTTATAGGCTACAAGTGCGTACACAATTTCGCTTGACGTAGACATTAAAACATTTATATATCTTGTAATAAATTTGTGTATAATTATGCGCGAAATTATAATTATTCGTTTCAATACAAGAATGCACCCGACCTGCAGCTTTTCATTGCACATTACCTACTTTCAAGGTCTTGGTTTCTTACACACGAATAGCTTATAATAGTCGACGTGTACGACCATACGGTATACGATATGATATTGTTAATTCGATAAATTTTCTGAAATTAAATTCATAATACTTTTTCCAACTTGTTATCGTCTATAATGAGGCACACCGTGTGTACGTACGAATTAATTTCCTTGTACGCGTTAGAATCGTGTGCTCAAATATCCTTGACGGTTAAATAATCGACCGAGGAGATAGGTATGTACACACTGCAACGGCCACTAAGCAAAACGATTTAAAACAGCAATTTTCACTTGAGCCCGTTCGACAAATAAAACAAAACGCATTCCGGGCAAAGAATTATAATGTTTTCTCGTAGCACGCGGATACGTAGGTTAGGTTATTTTTTATATCCTGCGAATTTAAGGACATAAAAGTAGCTATTACATTGTACCATCGATAAAACTCATATTCAATCATATAGAGCTGTAGAGTTAATAGTTTTTACAGTTGAAATTAACAAGTAAGTAAAATCATTTCGCGATGCAACAAAATAAAATACTTAAGTGCTAATATAAATTTAACGGCACAAACTATTATTTTATCTGTTTTTTTTTTTTTATACATAAAAATAATTGCTATCGAACAATGTAATAAATGAGGTAAGTTAATGTATGCGATATTAAAAATAAAAATAATCGATAAGTAAAAAAAAAAAAAAAATATCTTATAACGTTTTCAATCCGTGCGCGGCAAATACGAAGTATTACACGGCGATTTCGTGTAAAATCGTCGGTCACAAAAGAAAATTACCAAATATTCGGTACATATGTACCCGGATCATATGTAATCGGGCTATCGAAGTAATTTATTCGAAAACGATCCGATACGCGGTATGCACGCGAACCGTTTGTGTTACGAACAAACTGTTTTGATTTATTGTGTCGAATCTGCAGCATAATGCAATGTCAGTGCTGTGCGCGGTGAGAACGACACATGGAGGTAAAAAAGAAAAAAAAAACCTTCGATACTTCGACATTCGCACTGCGAATCCTCATCGTATCCAGCTGCTACCGAAGATCGTTCAATGACATGTTTTAACAATGTCAACACATTTGTTTGTTTTACTGCGCACACGTGAGACGTTATAAAAAACAAACTGTACAGTGTGTAACTGCACCAGTACACTATACGAAAGCTATTTCTGGCTGCTGCTGCTTCTCCTGTTGATGGTGCACGCTAGCGTGATGGGTCGAACGGTTTTGTAAATATTTTGGTTGCTCATCGTCAATGTAAAATGTATTACGACATTATCGTTTCACATCGTCATCGTAACGATATCATTGCAATAATAATAATAGTAATAATAATAATAATAATAATAATAATAATAACAATAATGTCCTACGGCGATGTCTCTACACATAACAGTCGCTGTACCTTCAAATGTGACTCGTGCAGGGTCTCATGTGCACACGGACGTGTGTCACGAGAATTGCCACGCGTAACACATAGTACATACGCGTTCATAACAAGTGTGTTGCGTACGCGGCGATGTACGGTACAAGTGTATTAGGAGGTATACGGTTAGGTAATCGTTTGAAAGGCCCGTAAATAATTTCCCGAGCTCTCGTCGACGACGTCGTGGCGCACAAGTCGTACCTAAACCTTATTATGTGCTAGCTGGTTAGAAAACAAAAAAAAAAAAAAAAAAAATAAAAAAAAATACTGAAAACCGTGTACCACGTGTGTTTGTGTGTGTGTACGGGTTTTGAAATATCGTGCGATAATCCGTTAGGGATTGCGAAAACGTTCTTCGTAATTTGTTCACGAACGGATACAATAGTGAAAGTTTTGTAGGTGAACACCCACGCGAGACTGCGTGTTGCGGGGCAGAGAGGGGGACGACACGATGGGAAACGAACGAACGAAACGAAAAGAGACACGCAACGGTAATAACTAATCGATGCCTACGATACGCGTGTCCAAAGGGTACGGATGGTCTTGCGGTACGTTTCGCGCGACGCTGCGATGTGGCCTACACGGGTCCGCGCGAACCCACGACCGCGAGATAACGGCGCGCGATGGCACGCGGACGGGGACGTTTTCAAAGATCCGGGGTGGGGGGGGGGAAGAGGAGAAAAAGGAAAAATTAATCGTCAACGCGGTGCTGCGGATCACCCGAACAGACGTAGGTGTACGCGAAGCCCCGCGCGATAAATCACAAATCCGTTTTTACAGCGATCGTTAACGCAACGGACGGGTGGGGGCGGGGAGGGGGGGCTCGAGCGTACCGAGATCCCGCGTGACGCTGCCCGACCGCAGTAACGACACGGCAATAACGATAATTGTACGTGCGCGCGCACGTGGGACGCGAACGGTGCCCGCAGACCCGCGCGCGCACGATCGTAAAAATTCGCCTCGTGCGTCCGTCTGCGATTCGTTAGTCCGACGTCGTTCGCGATGCACAACAACGACAACAACAGTGATAATAACAATAACGACGGTAACGCACAGGCGTAGTAGGTACACATATTATTGTCGCCGAGCTCGGTTTCACTCGTCACTGCTACTGCTGCCGGGTGCTGCTGGACGAAACGGCTTTCGCGTACGTTTGCCGCGCACGTCGTATCTTAAACGCCGCCGTCCGCGGGAACACTGGACGTCGCAATACCGCAGGCACCGGACGCACGGTTGCTCCGCACCGAGTCCATAATCCGCGTGCGAACGACATTTTCCTTGTCGTCCGCGTCGCCTCCAGCGTCGGCCGTTGTCTCTAGGATAAACTTTATTCATTTCTTCTCATCGCCTGAACGCTCCGCGTTGTCGCTTCAACCGACCTTCTCAAATGTTATTTGCTATTATTTTTCAAGTCTTCATAGCTTGCTACAGTTAAATGCCTTATTCGTATAACCCACATTTGTTACTCTCGGGCGTCCTCTTCTTCTTTTCCCTTCCGTAATGTTTCAAAGTGTTACGTCTCATTAAGTGTCGGAAAAACTCAGTGTTTCTTATTTCCATCGTTCTGATAATTTTCCTTGGTTCTCCTCCTATCACGTTCAACACTTTCGTGTTCGATTTCCTTTCTCTCCAGCTGATCTTCATCATTTTCCTCCATGTCCACGTCTCAAATGCTTCTATTTTTTTTCTTATCTAGATTGCTTAAGGTCCAAGACTCACTACCACATAACGCTGCACTCCAAACATACGTTTTAATAAAAAGCTCTCTATTTGTAATCTTTCTGCTTTTTAAAAGATTTTGTTTCTTAATAAAAGTTTGTTTAGCTAAAGCTATTCTTCTTTTTTATTTCCGTCGTGTACTTATTATCCTGAGTGATACGGTTGCCTAGATAGCAAAATGGAACTTTGCAATTTTTAGATTTGATTTCTTTTAGATAGCTCATTTTCCTTTTTTAAAGCATTAACAAATTTTAAATCTCACAATTTTAATTTATTATTACTATTTGTTTTTAAATCTGTAGCCTATATTAACCTTAGGTAATTCGGGAAACTAGATTCTAATTAATTTCAAATTAGTTCCAAAGTATTGGTTAAGTTTTGAAGTCGATAGTACGAAGTAGGGAGGATTTGTGGAGTTGTTCCCCTCTAAACGAAAATCTTTTTTGACAGGTAAAGGGTGAAGTTCCAAATTTTGAAAACTTTGTTCCAAATAGTTCCAAATTAGTTCCAAAATATTGGTGAAGGTTTGAAGTCGATAGGAAAAAGTGGGGGGGATGCGTGAAATTCCCCCCCCAACCGAAACACTCTTATTCTGGGAAAAGGGTGAAGTTCCAAATCCTGAAAACTTGGTTCCAAATAGTTCCAAATTAGTTCCAAAATATTGGTGAAGGTTTGAAGTCAATATGACAAAGTGGGGGGGGGGGCAACTTCACGGACGTGTTGTGATCAGCACTCTTATAGTATAACTGATAAGTATACTCGTACCGTATATCAAGCGAGCTTGTTGAATTGAAAATCGAATCGTAGACCTTTTAAGTTAGAGATGTCACTGAGATGCTTGGATCCGGAAACCCATACGTGAGTGGTCTTGTCTTGTGAACCAGGGAACATTATACATGAGGACGTGGAATGCAATGTATTATTAAGTAGCAGTGATGGACGATTTTGAATTTCTCGCAGAAACGTGTTGTTTCCGATGTACCCACGGTACTCGTCGAATAATCGGAGACGAACCACGAACCGGTTTCGTGTATGATGTTTCTATATACGTCTATATACGTATAGTTCTTTTTGAGTACGACAATTTCCCGCAGAATTCAGTATCCACATACTTTCGTGCAACCGAATTCGGACAGATAACGAAATAGGTCGGGAGAGACAGAGCTCGAAGCGATGCGCTAAAAATATGACGGAGATATTATACACACATAAATCTGTGAAAATAATTGTTGGATTTTTATGAAAAATGTACTGCAGCGGCGCAAAGACCGATCAATAACCGATGCGATGGCCCGGGTGCGTGTTTTTAGTCGAATTGAAACGCGATACGTGAATTTCGCCTTGTTTTTTTGTTTTGTTTTACGTAGCAGGTAACACGATTTTGGCCATTCTTCCCGATCGTTGTGCACACTGCAGCACAGGACACGCTTCGGTAACGTATAAATTTTAATTCCTCGCAAACATCCGCTGTTGAGAGGCTTCGCTGTACTACAAATCACGCGAAATCAAAGCACTAATCCTTCATTATAATATTTGCGAACAGACCTGAACAGTTATTATTTATTTCATTACATATCGTCCGAGCACACGTATTGTATATATTAATACGTTTATAATTATATGGAATTTGTATAAAGTATAAGTACCTACACGTGTGTGTTGATCTAAAAAAGTATGTATGAAAAAAAAAAACCGTGTAATGAGTACTTATTTTAGTTGTATAATTATATCCTCTGTAATCAGAAGTCAACAAACTAGAATAATTGATGTGCGTAAGGAAGCACTACTGCTGAAATGTTCGTAATATATATTTATTTGATACAGGTACGGGGATTTTATTCGTAACGTACCCGAATATTATATAATAATATCGGCTGCGAACGACGGGTTAAATGCATACCTATAATTGATTTAAACTTTATGACAACAATGTATTATTGTTAAGCGGACGTTATTCCATTGTTCAACGCTAAAAAAATGAACAGCTATTGAGTTTACGTATGTAGTTGCAGCTAATAAAATGTATCCAAATATATATTAACTATATCGTCATCAGCAGAGCCGCATTTAACGGGGGACAAGAAGGGGGGGGGGGCAAATTTTTGAAGATCGACATAATAAAAAAATATATAAATATAATTTTTCTTGTAGGACTGTATAAGTTATAAGTTTTATTTATTTTTTTTTATAGAGATAGGAATTTTACTGTAAATTTTTTTTTGGTAAATTATCGGTAAATTTTACTTAAATTTACGTATATCTTTTTAATAGTGTATATTTTTTTTTTTTTATTAATTTATTATGAACTCAATTACATGTATATAACTCAGCTAACCAATACTACCACTGGACATTTGTCCACACTTAATCTCAAGTATTATATTTAAATATGTATAAGTATGAATAGTATGATGAATAAATTATGCATATTTGAAATAATTTGAACAAAGGAAAAATAAAAATAAATAAATTTATTATAAATATACGAGTATTTATACTTCGCTTTACTCCTTTATTATTTTTCTTGGTAGTCAGTATACCTAAATAAAATTAAAATTTAATAGTTGAATTTATAAACATATTAAAAGTGTGATTCATAAAAATCATCATCTCTTAAACTATTATGTTCATTTGAATCATCTTATAAGTTATCAGATTTAACCAGATCGTCTGTATCGTAATTTATTTCTTCTGTTTCTTCACTGTCATCTTCATTTACAATCTAATCAACATTTTCCAGATCTTTATATATTGTTAACTTACTTACTGACTGAACACTAAATTGGTAGAACTGGTAGAAGACCATCAAGTGTTTTTTTTATTATTACCTTTTTCTGGACTTAAGAAATCAATATTATTCATATTTGCTTGAGTAAAAAGTAGTTTTGAGTCATTATTGTTGTTTAATCGGTTTCTTTTTAGATTCTGAACGGAGTGATGGAATCTATTGGTTTTACAATGATGTGTGTTTCTTTTTTTCTTTTTTTTTTTCTTTTAGATTCTGAACGGAGTGATGGAATCTATTGGTTTTACAATGATGTGTGTTTTATTTTTTATTATTTTTATTTTTTTATTTTTATTTTTTTGTGTCTGACGACACCTTTTTTGGCAATAAAAATGCTTCGATTTACTTATAAAGCAACTTTTCTGAAAGGAAAGTGAATCTTTATGGTACTTTGGGGGTCAAAAGTAAAAAATTTTCAATATTTTTTAAATTCGACGGGAAAAACCCAAAAAAATGAAGGGAAAAACGGGAGTTTTTACGCAAAACCAGTTTTCGACAAAATCAAATTTTTTATTTTGCTATAACTCAAAAACTTATCGATGTAAATACTTGAAATTTTCACCAAATGTTTAGATTAGCGTTCTCTATACACCGTTAAATTTTCAAAGTATTTTGACTTTTATTGAGCTATTAATAGACAATTTAAATTTTCGATTTTTCTAAATTTTTCGTTTCAAAATAAAATATACTTATTACAATATTTATAAATAACATTGTATTATATTCTAGTCAAACATATCATCTCCGTTCAGAATCGTTTTTCGTATACCTATCATTGAATTCAAATTTTACAAATCCATTATAATGACTTATCCTATGAAGAGTCGCACTTCACCCCCAAGTGTACAGCAGAGCGAGGCCCATCCGGTTCTTTTTTATTTTGAATGTGGGAACAGTGTACTTGTGTACTACGTTCGGGGAATGGTGATAATTTGAATTGGTTTTACCAAATTTTCGTAATATTATAATATATTTACGTATCGGCTCAACGATCTACGAATAACATTAACCTCATAGAAATGTCATTGTAGTGTTAATGTACAACATTTGAAATAAGTGGTCACTCGATTTTCAGAACAGTAATAAATATTTACCGGGTAAAAAAATATCGGTAAAGTTTACGTAAATTTACCTTGCCGGTAAAATTTACTGGGTACATTTACCAAGCTCCCATCTCTATGTATAACTATAACACATATTATTTCGTTCATAAATATCACGAAAAAGCCGCAGTCAACCACTGAATGTTACAAGGCGATAAGAATTAAGAACTTGTTCTAGTTGTACCGTTATCGTATGAACTATATTAAATAATATATTTTATATTTTTTTTTTTTTTTTTAATAATATATTTTGTCAAACAAATTTTGTTATTCCTGTGCGTTTTTCCTCGAAAATAGTTTCGGTTTCAAGTAAATCGTTATATTTTATCTCGGCAGTCGGCTCATTGCATCGTTAGATGTGCAAACATATTTTCAGTTTGATGATTTTTTTTGACAGTTAAAATACTTATTACTCTTGCATAGTACACTTATATCCTACCCGTTAATACGCTATTGACTGTAATTAATAGTGTAGTGAATGTAATTTTGAACTGTATGTTTCTTAAGGGTGGCATATTTTAATTTGCCCCGGGGCGGAAACATAGCTTAATACGGCACTGATTATCAATACTAACGATAACACGACACGCTACAGTCACAGGCATACACATGTATTTAAATTTCATTCGAACTTCAAGAACACATTTTTCTGCGGAATCGACTTTAAGAAACTAAATGTATCGAAAAACTAGTCCGACTCTACTCGACGAAACCTTATGACAAGAGTATCACTATTTGCACTTAGTGGTATAATTTTAAGTTATTAATCTCCCTAAGGGCTTGGTATTTTATTTCGAGAAAACTGAACTGTCTGAATTATAATTTACTATTCCCAAAAGAGATCTCCAAGAACCGTTAAAAGTATTCTTTCGTTAGCCGGTTAACACGGCGTTATATTTTCGAGGAATCAAAGTTATGCAAGACGCGAGTTTCGAAATGAGAACTAATAATTAAAGATTGTAGATATTATAAAAATATGATTTGAATTTTCATTGATCGTGATAAATTATAATAATAGATAATAGTATGTATAAATTTATATGTATTTATATCATGAAAAATAACGTATGAAAAAAATATTGACGTTATGGTAACGTTAAACGTAAATATATTGTATAATAAGCTATGCATAATATGCTTTTAGAAAGGGCTGCTTATAAAATACTTAATAAAATGCCAAGTCGTAAAATAAATAGGTATAGTTTTTTCTTTTAAAAATCAATAAATGAACTACTATGAAAACTATCTTTAAAAGCAATTTTAACTTGTGTACATTATTCAGTCATCAAAACTTAAAATTATGAAATATAATTTTTAAAACTTTTTAACATTGTTAATTTTTTTTATTTTAATAACCCTTATATGAATTTTAGCTTGGAGATGGAGAAAATATTCACGTTCATTAGCATTATATATATTTTTCTGTTAGGTATAGATTAATGTTATTCATTTTATTTTAACATACAATCAATCTATCAATCTATTGGTGAAGTAAGATCATGGACTAAATTATAATAAACAACTTGAACAACATGATGGAAAAAATTAATTTTTCAACTCTTTCTTCGACACTTCCTAATAGCAATTAATTAATTGTTCTTAATAATTGGGTGAAAAAATACAATTGAACATTGTACATTCGACTACATAGTATTGAATTATTGTATAAAAATATGAAAATATCTAAATGTTAGTAAAATATTTTTACTGTCTATAAAATATAAAAATGAAACAATACAAAATGTAGTAAATTTATATAATATTATCACAGTTATTTTACTCGCGAGACAAAGATTTTAATAAAAACTGTATTAAATGAATACACATTATTTCTTAGATATATAAATGTGGAATTTTCAACGATTTTTTTTTAAAAAAAACGTGAATAATATTTTTACGAAATTTGCTATTATTCGTTTCCTAGGTGTTTATAATTATATACATATATATCATCATAGTTATTAAAATGTATTCGTTCCCTGTTACGGTTCAGTTCACCACCTCGTTGGATATGGAGGAACGGAAATAAAAATTGTAATAACAAAATTATTACTTGTAAACAATGTGATGTAATCGTGTATAAAAAATATGAACAGGAAAGTAGATTGCGAATTATTGATATATTTGTTCTGTTGAATTTTATTGAGGTATAAAATGAATGAAAAATTACAAAGAACCGATAAACCAAGAGACAGTCTCAATAACAATCGTAGACCACGTATTTACTTGGTTGTGCAATCGCGACATCGTTTACGTCGGGATACAATAATCATGAATAATTCGTTGTCGGGTGATTAAAAGTTCGCGACCAAATACGTTTGACGGTTCGTATTATTACATATGTAGAGATCGAACGGTGTTAAAAACGTTATCCGGAGATCGAGTCTTCCGTGCGTTATTATCCAAACATCGATAGGATTCAACAGGATCTTTTCGCTCAGCCTGCGCAGCGAAGGAACCATTATTTGCCAGCAACGAATACGATATTATTTTCGGAAAGCGCTGCACCGTTATTGTACAGAAAACCAAGACGTGCGTTACTTGACGGAGAACATATCCTAACGCGGTGAAATAATTAATGAACGTGCCCAGATGCGTGCGATATCAACGCGATCAACTCGCAACCCAACAGCAATTACATTCATCGAACTTCTCGTGTCACGTGTTTCGAAAATAAACCGAATTATTTATGCTAAGGGAATCGCTTTACTTTAGAAAAAGAGTTTTGGAGAAAGACACTCGCGGAGTGTATTATACTTTGTATTGTCGCACGAAACCGAAAACTCGTGAAAACCTACAGAAAATATTGAACATGTAATGCAGTTTATTACATTTTGAATGTTTCGGATCACCTGTACAACCCCTTGTTCGCTAGCTGCAGCGCTTTTTTCGACGTACGTGTCCCCGACCCCCCCACCAAAGAAATTCTTGAAAATTTCTATTCAAATATTTTGTACGTAATTTGTATGAATTTGTTTGACAGTTCTTAGAATTTGTACGACACTAGTATTCGAGCAATATCGAAAATACAGAAGGGGAGCTGGAGACATATGTCACCAGCCCCACCAAATGTAAATAAATAATTATTCATATGTTTGATACTGCAGGGTTCAAGAACTCAATTTGTATGAATTTGTATGACCATTTTCAGAATTTGTATGCAACCCCCTCCCACGTAATAATCGAAAACCACATTTTCCCGTGTCCCCCGCTCCCCCTTTCGTAAATTTCTACTTTTTTCTTCACAAAAATATTAAACGTTATTTGTATGAATTTGTATGACCATTTTCAGAATTTGTATGCAACCCCCTCCCACGTAATAATCGAAAAAACCATTACCCATGTCTCTGGCCTCTGTGATTATAATACAATTAATCTAAAAGTTCAAAATTATTTAAAAATGTAGATTGAAAATTAATACTCCCTTGATGAAGGAATAGCCTTTCATGATCATTTTTCATACTGTATTATCATTATTTTATTTATAAATTATTGTTTTTTTTTTAACATAATTTAGTGTATTCTGCATGTAATACCTAATATAATAATTTCAATATGTGTACTTAAAATTTTCCAATGATATAGGTATTTATATAATACTTTTTATTACTATACTATGAATCAATTTTTGATTGTTTTTTTACCAATTTCTACTCTCTCTTAACTCATAGGTTACTACAATTATTTTCTCCATATTAGTTATTTATCTTTCTTTCTTCTATATACTAATAAATTAATCTATTTGTTTAACTCCAATGATACCATTAAGTCATTTCTTATTCTGATTACTTTATAATTTGTTTGATAATACTGTCTTTTTATAAATAAATAATATAATATAACATATAATTTATGTTATATGTATTTTAAAAATAATACACTTTATAAAATTTCTTAGTCGTTTAATAATTAAAATCAATATAAGAATAAAATTATATACTGTAAATTAAAATTTCACATAATGCCATTGTATTTTCAGCTATCGATAAAGGTTTTTTTTTAAATCGTTATAAAGTTCCCAATTACCCCCACACCTTCTTGCATATGTTGTGTAGTGCCCTATAGAGCTTCTAAGAAAACTTTTGCCTGGTCTATAATTCAATACTCCTCTTAGTTTATACGATGCTTCGTTATAAATTATGACTTTAGGGATATCACATAATTTTATAGTAATATGTGTTGCTATTTCACTGCTTTGCTGCATGTTTTCACCTGTAAAAGAATCGTAAATATAATCGTATGCACTAATAGCTCAAAGAGAAAAAATATGAATATAGTATAATCAGCAGTCGACAGTTTTTATACGAATGACTTGTATCATCAAAATGAATTAAACCCGAAAATCCGATACGAAAAATACAATAAATCAGGATAAAAATAGATACAATTTTGTAAATCAAGAATCTAAAAATATTATTTATGACAAAAATAAATACATAACATTGTAAAATATATACATAATAGAATCTATTAATAATCTAATAAAACCATAATATTCCAATACAAATCTCAGACATATTATATTACTAATCTAGATAATATAGATTGTTGTATTTCTAGTAAGTAAGTTATGAATTTTAAATTGTGCTGATAAAAACGACTTATAAAAAATAAAAAATAAAAACTGATTATAAATATGGTTATACAAACTCATACAAATTTCGCTTAATATTTTCGCGAAGAAAAAGAAGACATTTCCGAATGAGGAGGGCGGGGACACGGGAAAATGAGTTTTTTGATTATTACGTGGGAGGGGGTTGCATACAAATTCTAAAAATGGTCATACAAATTCATACAAATTGAGTTCTTGAACCCTGCAGTATCAAACATATAAATAATTATTTATTTACATTTGGTGGGGCTGGAGACATATGTCTCCAGCCCCCCTTCTGTATTTTCGATATTGCTCGAATACTAGTGTCGTACAAATTCTAAGAACTGTCAAACAAATTCATACAAATTACGTAAAAAATATTTGAATAGAAATTTTCAAGAATTTCTTTGGTGGGGGGGTCGGGAACATGTACCTCTTTTTTCGACATTTCATTATCGCGGGTACGCGCGTGTGCATAATGATGATAATGGTTGCTAGAGCTCGGAAGTTGATGCATTTTGCATTTTTTTTCGGAACTTCTTAACCGATACTTTCCTGGCCACAAATCTATTTCATTAGCATGTGAATCTGAATAACTAATTTATATTTTGAATTTTTTGATGTTTATTACTTTTTAAGCCATTTTTTGAGATTTTTAGGTCATTTTCCCACCTTTTTAGTCATTTTAATTGATTTTACACTAGTTTATTTTTTTATCGTTTTTTTGTCGACCATTATGTCGATAACTTAAAACTTGAAAATTACAACAGATTAAGATTAATACCTATGCAATTTTATCTCGACGATTACATTTGTCGTTGTCATATTGAAGTGAATAATATTATATCTACATTTTATTATTTTTTCCTAATATTCGATTAGTATCCGATTTTATTATTTTTTTAATTTCCTATTTTAAGAACATTTTTGTCATTTTTATGTTATATTTTGAGTAATTCGAAGCTTTAATAAATTTATATAAAATATTTTAAAAAAAAGGATTTTTATTGATTTAACACTAATATTTGTAATTTGTTTAGGTCATTTTTTAAGGAAATTGTTTGCCATTTTTATATCATATTTGCATTTTTTTTAAGTCACTTTTGATCGTTTTTAAGGTCATCAACTTCCGAGCCCTAATGATTACAGCGTCACGCGCCGAATTCAAACCGTAAAACTTCGTTAGTAGTACTAGGGTTAAGGTTAGAAATTCACGACTTGTAAGCATGTGCTCGGAGTGCGCGGGCGTTCACGTAGGCGTAAAGATATTTCGATCGAGGCATCTTGTCCGTCCGTCACTAATGCGTACATTGTAACTGGTGCGACCACACCCGGAACGTAAGTGAGAAATCAAAAAACCAAAAAAAAAAAAATTTTAAAAAACAGAGCAGTATAGCAATAATTGACGTATGCCATTTTTTTGCGAAAACGCGCATAACACGACGCGTCCGATGTGACGTATGATGTGCATCCGAGAGTCGTATGGTTGGCACATTAACCGTTATCAATCACGGGACCAAAATTAATGGAAATAGGGCTGATGGTGAATTTTTCACAGGGCTGCTGAGTTTCGATCCATTTAAGGGGAGGGGTAGACAACGCTAAAGCTGCGTGTAGTATTTCATTAATGAATATTATCAATTATATTTGAAAATGTTTAATATCATTACCGATAGTATTAGCTAAATAAAGAATTGTTACTGAAAATGTAAAAAAAAAAATGTATCTATTTTTTTTATTTATTTTTTGTACAGTACATTATGGTCGGCTCGGGACGCGCAAAATTTGTAAACACAACCGTGTCACTCATGCGTCCAATGGTCTTACGAGTGTACGTTACGTCTGCGTATTGCTGCGTGGGCGATCTGCACCGACGAGCATCGTTCCTTTTCGAGTTCTTCGCTGCCGGCCGTCAGATCCTGTACCGAAAAGAGACAACACTCCCGTGCTTATGAACATTAACGATAATGTACCGATTGCAAACGTGTTCATGTATACCCGTCAAATCGCTCATTGTCATTTCGTTCACGTCAACACTTCATCGACCCCCGACGTTTTGCTCATGTTAAATACCCACACCTGCCCGTCCAAGCGGCTGACGTTCGAACCGCAGTGGTATGGTCTAGTGATCGATTCCCGCCCTTCGTTCACCCAAAAGACGTTCTTCCGTTTCCTCGGACCCGGCCGTTGTGCGATACACCGACCGATTTTCACGGATTCCGCGCGTCTCGAGACCGCTGAACACTGTTCGAGCTCCATCCCACGGCCGACGACCGACCGGGAAGCGTACGAATCATCATCGCATAACGTACTCGTGTCGAACGGCTCGTTTCGACGGGCCGCCGTCGGAGACCTCGCCGACCGCGGTTGAGCGTGTGTTCACACACGTAAGCCTTCGGGAACTAACTGCCGCTGTCAACAACTAAAACCCGTGTACCGCGCGCACCAACTGATTAATTATTGTTTAACATACGTGCAGACCGAATACAGTTCGAACGCTGTGAACGCAGTTTCTTCAGGTTCAAACGATTGTTTATTAACAATCGATAACAAAATACGTTCTTCGAGTTGGCCGCCGTAGGCGCGCGCGTAAATACGCAGCCGGGTGTACGATATCGTTTCCATTCGTGCGTAAACAGTTCACCCCTCCCCGCGGTGTACGCAAGAAAAAAATCAATCGGACGAGATCGTGTAGCGTGTACAGTGCGCCCCCGTGACGAGGCGTCGGTTACCCGCTACGATTTCGCGTTACCGCGGTTGTTCGCCCGTGCGTCGATAAAAATAATAAAAAAAAAAAAATGTTCGAAAACGCCGTTTTCCTTTGAGGGATTATTCTTTCGTCCACGGACGGTTGACGGCGGTCGGCAATTGCGATCAGTGAATCCTCGCGCTGGACCCCGTGTGACGCGCACACAAATCCGCGGTAAACGATGCAATACGACGACGACGACGACGATGATGATGATGACGATGTTGCACGCGGTTCCGCGTCACGGCGGCTGAGGCCAATTCGGTGTTTTATGCACCACAACCGCGTCGTACACCTTATTGTAATACGACTATACGGCATAAATCATTCGCCCCGGACGTGCGTGCGTCGTCCGCCCGTTCCCCCCGGATCACAAATACCACGTAACCTGTGCGCAGGTCGAGAGACGGCGGAAAATAAAAAATAATAACGTTACGTGTCATAGACGAATAACGGACGTTCGTGTGTTACATGAGCGTTTCGTACGCCTGTGTGCCTACACGTGTCGCGGACGTTTGGAATTGGTTACACGTATGACCCACGAAAAATGCAATTGACCCTAATCACGAGCGACTGAACGGCATCCGCGCAACGGGCTACGCGCGTTTTTTAATGGTCGTGATTGACGATACCGAAAACACTCCGTCCGTACCCATCTAAGTGCTGGAGATACCGCAACACTGCCGCCGACGTGCTGGTACCGTACAATCGTTCTTGGCGATTAAGAAACGTATCGCATCTCTTGACTGATTTCAGACGACAGGAACGCCGCTTTTCTTCACGATCTCCACCGTCGCGGTTACCATAGTATACCGCTGTCTCGTTCTCGTGTTTACCGCGTTCGCGCTACACGTATTACGTCACGAGTACAATTTGTCTCCGACCCGTAATGATTCGATTTTGCATACCGGTATTGTTGAAATAACGCGTAAGACTCGCGTTTAGATATCTGTCGGAGATTAATACCTAAAGAAATTATAACTGCTTCTCGACTGGCTCGTTTATCTCCATCGCCGCACCGATAAGTGGTTGTTATGTCTATCATAATATCGCTGAACACGCGATTATTATTCTTCATACCGTTCTCAAAAAGTTATTTTTTTTTATTTTAATTTTTTTTTTTTTTCTGATACACGCTTTAAAGAGGTACAACGTTTATGGAGAAACTTCTAAGTAAATTAAAAAAACGGAAAACTGTACATTGACCATCGTACTTTACCGTGGTCCGTGTACAGATTAATTAAAAATGAATTAAAATGTTGAATTCATGTTCTCGTGAGATGGGCAGTAGAAACATTGCCAGTTACCAATACATCAAACACATTTACTTCACGTAATCGTATCTACACATACGTTAGGCCGAACGTAAACAATTTTTATTATGTTATGGTACAGACGTCGTATTCGCCATTCATTATAATATATGATTGTATGCATATTTATGGAATTTCGACTTCATTAGCTTACGATGTTCAACATATTTTATACTTGATCCACTCGTCATGTCTCATGCTGATTGTTCGTATTTTTAAAAACATTTATTGAAAACGTTCTAAAATGTTTATACGTATTATTTTTAGAGCAATAAGAGCTATGTCAACTTTTATTTTTTATTCGCACGCAAACGAATATATTCGCACTAATCATTATTGCAAAAATAAACAGTAGACTTCGAAATGTAAAATATTTACACTCCGGTCAATGATTTATTAAATTTTTCCCTCTATAAATATATATTATAATTATATAACCTGAAGTCAACGGTCGAAATGCAATAACTAAAATTAAAGTTTCTAATTTAAAAATAAAATGTATTACATAAATAAAAGTCTCTACCACGCTCATGCGAAAAAACACTTTATTCAGTGTTTTAATTTGTTATTCAACATTTCTGGTTTTATAAAGTTTTATATAAAACTATATGATAATTTAGATTGCACTCGGTCGTATAAAATGTATAATATATGACTGTATTATATAGATTTGTTATTTTTTTTAAAAAACTTATATTTTTGTATTGTAAAAAAAAAAAAAATTCGTAAAATAACGTTATATTATGACGTCACACGTATTATTTGTATTATTTCTTTTGAATATTTTTTGTAATCTGAAACTAATTACGATATAAATAGAGTTCACGTAAACTTGATGAAATCGGAAAATGTAATAAAACCTATTAGTTATAAGCATATAAAATAAAATTGATTGCCAGGAGTATCAGGAAAAATGTCAAACACAAATCGTTTTCATAAAAGATTCACGTTACATAATATTGAACCTTGGTTCTATATAATTTATAAGGCCATGATTTTTAAGAACATTTTAATACAAAATCACTTATTAATAAAGAGAACCTTGTAAGTTTTGTCCCTGATGTGTAGTAATTAATTTATTGACTTATTGAAAGTTAATTTATGTAGCGTACTAAATGGAAACAATAAAAAAAAAAAAAAATTACCATTTATCAATTTTATAAAGTTAAACGTATGAACGACACATTTAATACTACATAATTATCTAGTTCACGATATAAAATATTTCATTTGAGAATGAAATATTCAGAGTACTTGGACTTAACGTGTCTGGCCATGATTCATCTGTAATCAATAAATAAGATAATAATATTTATAGTTTTGATAATAAGAAAATTGTTAATGAATCTAAATGTTTAAAATTAAACAAATAAACTGTTATTATGTAATGTTATTATGGTTTTCAAGAAACTTATTTTGAATTCGAATAACATTTTTCAATCAGTTACTCGTGAAATCTATTCATTTTGGATATATGAACGAATAATTACAGTTTATTTTACGAGTATAAATGCATTCGGTTTACATATTATGTACATTTATAATAAATCACATTCAATAATTTATAGGTAGTTTATTAAACATTACTCATTGAAAATATTTTAAATAAACTGTTAAAGTATCTGTTATAAATGAAACATAACATCAAATTTAGATGATCTGACAGATTTATTGAGAATTTTAAATAATAATAAAAAAAAATGCACGAATCATATAGCTTTGTATACCTTACTTCGAATTAAAATGAAATAACTAAAACCAGAAGAATATATTTAAACAATTAACTATAGTAATCTGTGTAAAGGATTCGATAGAAAATCGACAAACTAACAAATTATGGTAATGCACTCAGGGGCTGAACTAGGGGAGGAAGACGTGTTCCATCCCCGGGCGTAAAACTGTGTAGCATGTACTTTTTGTAGTAAATAATCTATTATTGACTGCTTGTCTGATAATGCGTTTAAAACTCAATAAGTATGATTGTATGCTAATCAATAGAAAATAATTATAGGGAAGGCTAGGTTTTTGATTCTTGGCCTATAATAGAGCGTAATATTTTCCCTAGACGTAAATATTCTTAGTTCTGTCTCTGAATGCACTACACACGTGGGCATAGGTATACCTAATGGTCAAATTTCGAAAGTAATATTTGCATCTACTATGAGTGCATGTTTATAATCAGTGTTGAATTAGAAATAAATTAATTTTTTCGTGGAAATCCTAAGGGCTGATGATTATTATTGTGTGCGTTCAGTTATCAATGCAAAAATGTAATAAATATGTATGTACTCGGGATATTGGTTACGATAAGTCAAGAAAGACAATCGTGACGAAAGAATAATATTCTACGAAGCAAATATATCCGTTGAAGGAAAAAACAAAGGGGAAAAAACAACAGTTGATTGAAGACCATGAATAAAAATCAACTAGGTAATTAATATCAATAAGTCGACAGCCGCGACCGTTGCGCCCGATGTCCGAAATCACGCGTTCATTTCGGTGCGTGGCGTACGGACCATTTTACACGTACTCGGCGACCGTTTGAACGGCACCGATTACCCGGTTACATAAACACACATTTTACTTTCGCACATACCCGGCAATGCAGTTCCACATCCACCAGTTGACTGGTATTTTTTAACCGTTGTCAGTAAATTTAACCAGTTTAATGTTGAGTGTATTTTCAGTTTACTTCAAGTTACCAGTTCAACCGTTAGCTACGGAACACGAATAAATCATACCATTACTATTATTGTGTAGATGACTAAAAAAAGGTCAACTAGACTTCAAATGGTTCGTACAAATAACCGGAAAACAGAAGGAGATTTCGACGTACTGTTTCGCCAACTGCGAAAAGATCCTGAAAAATATTGTAATTATTTTGGAACGAGTGTAACGAACTTTTATGAGCTACACGAATGGCTTAAAGATTCACTTCAACGCCGAGATACATTAACGCGGGAACAATGTTCAGAACGACATCTTAAACTGGTCGTGGTAAGACGGATTGACGGTAATTTGCAGGGCGGGCATGAACGCGCGATTGTTTATCCGATTCCACTATTTCGGTACCGGCAACACCACGACTGTATTTCTGACAGTACACCCGAAAACTGTGTGCAACATAAAGTCACAAAAAGTTAGTGGCGTAAACAATGGAAAAGGCTAGAAACACGCGTGTCGTTTCAACAATACGTTTAAAGCGATTTCCAGAAGATCATCTTTTCCCGTTGAGTACGTCATACATAACATAGGCGATAAACGTAAACTTAAAACGTTGTACGATCGTTTGAACATTAACCTGTATGCGAATGCTCAGTCGTTATCATTGTTGTCTTTCTTCTTGTACTCAATCTTATGGTTGGTTTTTCAATCGGATATGGGCTCCCTGTTTCCAGCTAACCTCTTCAGATCCGTACAACTTGACTGTCTAGCACCTGCGATCATTTGCTTAACACTGATTCAATCCTTGGAAATCGTCGGCCTCTCTTAACTTCAATTTTTCGTTCTATTTATATCCATAAAACACAAAAATTGTCTCTACCCATGTGCTTTATGCATTTCTAAACTACTAAATCGATTTAGATTAAACTTAGTATAGAGATAGATTAGACCTTGGAGGCTGCACAGGCGGCCTTTCGTCACGAAAAAATCAAAAGGAAAGCATTGATACGACTGATAATGCTCGAACGAGCAGTTTTTGTTTTGTTGTTGTTATGACAACCGAAAAAAACGAAAATAAACCTCACTGTCACACACACACACACACACACACACTTCACTTGTGTCCATGTCTCAATATGTGATTAATCATGTTTCATTGTAATGCTTTGATGGTTTTGAGTATCTCTCTGCGTTCATATATTTCACTAAGTATGCTTTCATGGGTACGGTGCTTTATCCAACACACTCACAGTATTCTTTTTTAACACCACATCCCAAAGCTTTCGAGGATTCGTTGTTCTGCCTTATTTAGTATTCAAGTTTAGCAACCATATAGCGCCACAACCCGTACACACACTTTCACGAAGCGCAGTCTCACCTAAATACACATAATATTGGAGCATAGAATTTTTCTCTAATTCATAAACACTAAATTTGTCTGTGCAATTCTGGATCCAAAATACAAGACGCATCTACCGACTTGGTCGGTTTAGCTAGGTATTTAAAATGTTCCACTTGTTCAAGCAGACGGTTCCCAGGGTGGACATTGATTCTATGGACTCGGTCTCTAAATTTTGGCACATCATAACTTTGGTTTTTATCCGTTAACAGTAGAATTATATTCTTGAAAGCATTTCACCATCTATTCCGGTGCTTTTTCCACATCGTGTTTGTTATTGGCTAAGAGCGCAATACCGTCAGCAAATCTGAATAAGAATATTATTTCTCCGTCCACTTTTACACCTGTATTGTTATTGAGAAGCATTTGTCTCATTTCTTCAATAAGCTGTTGGACATAAATATTAAATAAAGTTGGTTGAAGTGGACATAATTTTCGTACTGACTCGCTGTTTCTGTTTCGACGAGTATTTTTGTTGTAGACGATTGGTGTTTGTATAAATTATACGTTATCCTTCTAGCTCTGCTCTCATTACTTCTAAAGTGCAGAATAATTCTTTCCGCGGTACCCTATCGAAAGCCATATAATACGTTCTATTGTTGCGATAATGAGTTTCAACGGCCCTTGAAAACCAAAGAAGAAAAAGAAGAATATACACCATGAACGTGTACCTAAATCGCAAATAATTTTCTAAATTACTAAAACCAACTTTCCCCTTCCAGCGACGATTCCTGCCAACGTTCTCCTGGCCCCGTTTCCCGGTACGTTCATCCTTTCACCCTGTCCTAACATCTTAACCGTACGGAGACCGTATCGGGGGAAAAAAATGCGTACGCGTTTTGTCCGATGTGGACCGGAATCAAGTACGGCGCGCTCGCGTACGGGTTGCGTGCACCGAAGGCGCGTGCTGCGCGATTCGGAAAACCGTAAGCAACAATGAAACGATTGTTATTAAAGTTTCGCGGAAAACGGAGAAACGGCCGCGGCGAGCGCGCACGCACAAAGCCGAGCACAAAAGCAAGGCTCGGGTAGGGCGCGCGTTGCCGGAGCGCAAGGTAGTGCGCGGAGGACGAGGATAGTCGCGGGACGGACGCGCGGACGGCGGGAGGACGGCGAAAATCAATAGGCCGTTTTTTTCCTCGCCCCGCCACCGTACCGGCCTCCCCTCCGCCCGCCGCACAGCGGCAGTGCGCGCGTGACGCCGCGCCACCGCCTTCGCGCGCGCGTTGATCGCTGTTCACGGGAATAAATCAGTTCGTCAAGTATTGGCGCCCGGAAAACGACGAAAACTTACAACAATAACAATAATAACAACCACGATGATAGTGACGACAATATAGCGTTGCGCGTTCGGAATGATTTTTTCGCGTCCGCCTCGGCATCGCGGACCCATCGGTTTACACGCGGTTACGGTCCGTAATGACACGTTGGTCGGTAACCGTCCGGACACGACACGCTAGCCCGGCGTTCGAGACGGTCGCACAAGGAACGCGTCGTGCACTCGATCTGGACGGACTCGCACGCGCACGCACGTACCGATGTGTTCACGTAAATTTGTACGCGCGCGCGTTGTTGACATTCCGCAAATCCTTGGGCGCGACGCCGTTCCGTGGGAATCGGCTCGGAC
This sequence comes from Sipha maydis, assembly GCA_034509805.1. Classification (NCBI taxonomy): domain Eukaryota; kingdom Metazoa; phylum Arthropoda; class Insecta; order Hemiptera; family Aphididae; genus Sipha; species Sipha maydis. Next base: position 78,662 of record JASXSY010002782.1, read on the forward strand.
CAAACGTGTTCGACACATCGTCCGTGAACAACACCCGTCGCCGCGCTGTACCCGGGCGGACGTTCCGCGTGCCATTACGTTATTCATAAACATAACCGCGTGTACGGTACTCGCGTGACGGCTGCGTGTTGCATAGATCGCTTGTCGATCATCCGTCGTCCGAAACCTTTTCCGCGCGTCAACTGCGCCGCCACCACTGTGCACAACGTAGGCGTATCCGCGGATTTTCCTCGTGACGCGCCGCAGGTGTTAGAGGGGGGAGGGGACCATAATAACAGCAAAATTAGTACCACGTCTGAAACGATGAATCACGTGTTCCGCGGTATCTGTACGTAATACCTTGTCCTAACCGTGTACGCGCACCAGACACGTACCAAAAAGCTGTTCGTGGGCGGACGGTTGTACATTTTCATAATTGTATAAACTATAAAAGCAGCACTTTTACTCCACGAAAACACATTTGATAATTTTCCCGAATTTCGGGGGGGCCGCGTTCGCGGTGGTGACCGCGTTCCCGTAAGAGTGGCACAAACTCTGCTCCTGCGCGTCACCCGAAACGCAACGGTTGTAGCAGTGATCTGCTGCAACCGGTGACGACCCGCGATTCGGGAGACCTGTGACCGGGCAGCAACCGACGGATTCGCGCGGTGTTATCGTCACATGTCGACCGTTGTGCACAACGTACCGCGAACGTCAGGATCAAGCGCATCCAAAGGCTAGCTCTCGGACCGATCTCGGGGTACGCGACGGAGAGGCCTTTTTCACGGTTTCGACTTTCTACGCGTGTGCACTTCAGCCGCGACTGGATACGGTACAGGTGGCGGCGGTGATACAGTTTCGTCGGACATGGAACCGTGACGGACACAGCCCTTCGAGTGCACGGCGATTACCCACAGCCGTGTGTCCGTCCGTCCGTACGCAGCGTCACGGCGGAAAATCGCAAAACCGCTTCGCACGACACGATCGGTCGGTGATCGTCGTGACTGGTGATTTGCAAATGCGAATCGTCGAGCGCGTTTTTAAATTTCGGCCTCTTATCGATTCATCGTCGGTGAAGTCGGCGGGTAACGGAGCGCACGGCGTGCTCGTTGCGCAACACGTTTCGTCGAGTAGCTCGTCGCAATACTTATACAGGCGTACCGAACGAGACTTGTACGTATATGCACACCGTACGCATAGCGTGATACGCTCTAGACGGGCGAATAAATAATAACGCGAAGAAAATGTAAGAAATCGAATAAACTGCGAAATAAATCATAGTAAATAAGCGTGTATACGTAGCGAGTATTTCGTTTCTTTCGTGCACATGTACATGTATACATAAAAATGTGTATGTATATAAATGCAATATTTATCGTGCGACGGCGTGGAGCAAGGAAGCGAAATATATATGCACGTAGGAACGCGCATAAAAAACAATTTGTGCGGCTTACAACAGTAGGGTATAACAACATGTATATACGTATTTAAGACTGCGTTTTCATTTAATTAATACGCGGCCGAGGTCGACCTGTTGGCAATAGGCCTACTCGCGGAATCTTTATGGTTCTTTGTTTTCACGCCGAATCCGTCGAAAAGCCTGCGAAACGACGCAATCATCACTTTCTAAACGCGCGGCACAATGTCACGATTATTCGCGTTCTGTTTTAGCTTGTGCAAATGTTTTAGCGTATTTTTTTTTATTTTTTTCATTTCCTTTTTCCAATAATTTATTATTGTTTCGCACGCGGTGCCGCAGTGTGTATAATCGAATCTCTTGTGCCGCGCGAGGAATCTGATGGAAATCCGAAATGTTAAATGAGTGCACTCAATACGAGTGTGCGTACACTACCAATAAACGTACACGAACAACACTCGGCATTGTGTCCACGTGTGACAGAACACAAAAGTACTGTTAAGGCACAGAAGAGTTTTTACATATTTTGTGAGATTTTTATTCATTTTTTCCGCGCACATCAAACTTTAAACATACTTGCACCCTAAGTGCAGCCCACGCGAAAATTAGGTCAACTGCAGTATGCGCTGATGCTGCGCTTTGCGTACGGCTGTGGGAGATTGGTGTTGGGGTTTTCTCTTCGTGGACTACTTATAATACGTGGTAAAAAGTTATTTGAAAATAATAATAATAATTTATCGTGTTTACGGACCTCTAATATCACATTTTTAAACGATCCGCGGGCGCCACGTACGAAATGTTTGAGATAACTACGTTTCTGTTAATTTTACATTGCAATTGTATAGCTCGCGTTACGTTGTGACGTACACAATGATATAGTAATGATACGTATTGAGTGAAGTGGTTGTCTTCGAATTTTTTAATTTATTTTCTTTTTTCTTTTTTTTTTGAAAAATGTTTGAAAATACAATTCATATGAATACGACATATCCAGTGGTGTGCATGGACCACGTGCGGTAGATGTTTTAAAACATCGTGCTCAAAACTTGAACGTATGCATGAAAATAAAATCATATTTTAGGAACAAGCGCGAGAACGTATCAAATTTAAAAAAAAAACACTATACACATACACATACACATCTCTTACTCGATAATACGTACGTAACACGTGTTAGTTTATTTGAAAATTCTCCGGTTTCCCCGATTTTATTTAATGGCCTTTTTTATTCACGTATATTACGACTTAAACGCCGAGGCCTACGGTTACAATTGTCGACATTGCGTTAGGGGCAGTGTCTAATATCTCTGTTCGGTAAACGCGAATAGTACTAAACGTCGACTGACATGTATGCGATACTGCCAGTTGTATACATAAGTTTAGCTGCAGGCGAATGTCATCAGTCGGAATTCAGGACAAAACGATCGAAATGCAGTACATAGTAGTTGTATTTCCAATAAACTGCACTTGGTTACAGGACAACACGTTTGCGACGTCAATTCGAATGTATTTCATAACATTTAGTTTCAACCAGTTGTTGTACTCCCGTAGTTAAATCAAATCGAAATCTATGTTATTAGTCGTACCGATTAGTGTTGATCATAGAAACGTTTATGCGTTTGTATTCTACGCTATTCATATTCGTTCGGCGAACCGGTCAAATACATACACGTCGTTTATATTATTTTTATGTTTTTTCTACGATTAATAAGTTTCTCATTTTCTGAATGACACGACGCGCGCGTACACGTACGAGTACTCTTGTACATTTACGACTGTACAATTACCAACGTTCAATTAACATAGCTGTCCTTGCTGTGCCACCGACACCCAATGTTCATGTGCTTTTAGCTGAAACATCGCAGCCGATGATAGACCTTTTAATGGGTACATTATAACGGCGCAATAAACGGGTGTTTCACTAGGTACACTTACCTGAAAGGTGTAAATCGATTTTCGTTGGCCCTTAATCGCATTTGATTTTAGTCGATTCGAAGCGTCCGGCGACGACCCAGACTTGATCCGTATTTCTCAAAGCCGTGGGAGATAATAAACGTTACGCCGATGAAGTCCACGGGAATACTAGTAATTGGTTTTGATCGCATCGTACGCAATTCATAATTGGGCGGATTACATTTTACACGAACGTGTACACACGTATATGTTAAATTCGCATTACGAACACGTCCGTCGCTGCTTCAGCATCATGGCGAGCAGTTATTTTTACACACAATAATGGCCTGTTACACAGCAATCACTGCCGGAAAATCGATTATTCCACAAAAATAAAAATATAATCATTTTCATTGTGTCCGTTTATGTACGTACACATCCGGGCGTCCCGTCTACACGTGTGCGCGCCACGGGGTTATTAATATCAGGTATTATACGAGTATCAGTCTGGACACTAACAACAACACGTCAATGAACTCCTTTCATAATATGCATAATGTGTTTATAACGTGCGATTGTTGTACATTTTTGAGTGGTCGCATGCCATTTGGGTACATTATACAGTTGTACATTCTTTGACGCGGTGCCGCCGCCAGCCAGACCTCTGAACACGGTTACTGTTAATTCCGTTCGGCGGGGCGTTTTCGCGTCCGAGTCAACAGCACCGTTTCACCCCTGCTGGACGTACGAAAAACCGTCGGATTGTTTTAAAATTAAAAAACCGTCCGTGAAAAATTATTTCACGTAGTGGATATATATATATATTTTTTCGAAACGCGCGTTGGTTCGGTCGGCACTTTGTGCACATTATTGACGCGCTGCAAAATACGGACTGCCTGTAACGCGCAAGTATTTGAAATTAAAATGCCGTGCTGCATACTGTAGAAATAGGGTGGCCGATGGAAGGGACATCTTCCGATAAATTCCATGAACACGTTTTTACAACGCGAGTGATTTTGATGTTTAAATTAATTTCGACCTTACCTGGAAATGGGTTGAAAATACGTCGCCGGAACAATATTGTGTCCACGGCCGTATAACAGTCGTGTGGTGTAAAGAACGTAACGTACGGCGAAACAGAATTTAATAAAAATAATAGTAATAAAGTGGATTAGTGCTTCGGTACAAAAGGGTTACGTATGTGCGTTTCATTCCGTCCGATTGCTTCATAACAATTTGTCGGCCAGCACACGTTTTAGAAATATTATATCCATTCGGACGACGAAACGTTGATATAGCGTGAGAGATACAGTACAATAATGTGTGCCTTTAATTTTTTTTCCGTTAAAATTTATTTTACAGCGTGCAATGATAAAATACACTGGTGTGCGTAACTACCACACATAATGGTGAGATTATAAAATAATTTAAGGAGCGATGAGTTGTATATATGTATGTGTACGTATACATAACATTTATATTTACAGAAAATAAATACTAGCACGCTATTAAGTAATAATAATTGTTTCTTTTTTTTCTCTCTCTCTCTCTCTCCCCTTATTTTAGGTCATGCATACACGCACGCGTTCACACATTATCGCGTTGGAATAATAATAATTTCAACAAATGCACGCCTTGCTGTCGTTGCGGATTTGTATTTTTCGACGACTACGTCTTGCGGCGGCGGCGGCAACGTTTTTCACAAAGAACACTCTTTATGTGCCAACGTGCATTGCAGGCGTCGCAGCGGTGCAGTCTTCTCCGGGGCCATTGTGCATCGGTGCAATTCATGCACATCCGAGTGAGTTGGCAATAATTCTGCGAAGATAATACGTATAAAAAAAAGAAAAAGAAAATAATAATAATAATAATAATAAAAAATTATTCCGAAACGAGGCAATTTACAAATACCGATATAATATGTAGGCAATACTCGTTTGTGTATAAAGTCACCGTCACCGCCTGCGTACCGTCCGCCGAAGGCCGAGTAGGAGGAATTAACGTCGTGAACAATACTTCACTCGTCTATTACGAACGCTGCGTGTTAAGGCGACTGTCGTACGACGGCGTCCGCGAATCTAAAACGATAATCGATAACGAGTGCGTATCATTGTAACACGCGTGCATTGGATTTCGTCATAAAAACTGCGTGCATAACAAATATGTATATATATGTACGTATGCATTTGTTCACGAATAACTGCAGTGCTACCACTCGGCTGCATCAAGTAACTTATACAGATGCAACTGCATCTTACTTGCTGCAGCACGAAAATCCACTGCACTTAAGGTTCCATCCACAGGGTTAGTGTGTGCGTGTGTGTACCCGCCCGTGGTATTGGAATCTCATCTTGTGTATTTGCATAAATCGGTTTGAGATTATGCGAGAATTCTTCGGATGCGTGTATTTAATTATTTAGGAATTCAATGCATTGGAAGCACTGCAGGGTGCCGGGTACAAACATTTACCGATTTGAAGTGACGGGGTAGGCTGTGGCTTCCGTCACTTGGACGCCGCAAAATAGTACGCACTAGGGATAGGTGCTATTATTTCGTGTATTGCATTTGAAACGCGGTTATTTCAGAAATGTCCACGCAGAAGTGCACACCGCGCGTTACGAGGCTTATGATTTTCTGGAAACATTATTTTACAGACGTTGTACAGTGCGAACAATATATACATATTTATGTATTTACTTTGTCCGCGTATGCGTGATAGGCGTGTACGCGATAAAAATTTTTTTTTTATTTTTTTTTTTTACTCGTGCATTTTCGTCATAAACGTTCTTGTTTACTGATTAATGTCAAATCGATTACTAACAACATTGAGGATAACGAGTCTTTCGATTTTATAATAACAATAATAATAATGGTAATAATTTCAATGAAGATGTATGCCCTTGGGAACTACAGCTTTTCCCGGTGCCATCGTAGAACTGTGCAGAAAATGTGCGGCGGCGTAAAATCCGCAGAACACCTGGCCGCGTAGAGCTTTTAGTGAAATTTTCTTTTACCGACAATATTTAATGCGTCGCGACGACGGCGGGGAACAAATAACGTATAAAATAATGACTACGTCGCCTCGTGTCCCGTAAACTACACTCATGATAACATTGTACAGGACCCGGAATGGGACTGTTTTAGTTTAATTAAACTCGGGTTTAACTCAAGATTGATTACAACTTAAACGTCGCTCGCTGACCGTCACTCCTGATGTACCTGCACGGATGTTAACGGCTAATAGTCATCAGTTGCCTACGGGTCACTGGGGTGGTCATCAGAGTTGTTTCGATCACCGATGTTCGTGTAACATTGTAATACCGTCCGGCGACCACGGCGGATCTGTTCCGACGACGGTTGGTCATCCGTCGAACACAACCGAGGCACGCATCGACATGCCATTGTACGCTGTACGCGGCGGCGGCGATATTATTCGAATGCTCGTACGCGGATAAAACGTATTCGTAAAACATAATTAATCGCCTGCAGTGTGAATGGCCCAGAAAACGACGGTAGCGATGACGGCTAGCTGTAACAGCAGTGCGCCATTTGCACGAGGTCAGTAATGAAATATTATACGGGTATGCCCAATTTTTTCGCAATTAAGTGTGCTTGTCGTGTGCCAAAACACGAACTCTTCGATTCGGAAACCGGTTGATATATAATAATTTTAAGTACACATACATCGCACCTAAGTATAATAGTATATATATATATATATATATATATATATATATATATATATATATATATATGTACATACATATACCTATACGAAAATCGCTGAACTGTTTTTTCCCGTACACACAACACATGGTTATAATGCCGCGATGTTCTTCATAATTCATAATCCATAACATTAGCCTACGCGATGTACGTAAGTGTACTAGTATATATATATATATAACAATGGGTTTATACTGCGATTTCCCCGCCCTCTTTAATACCGCAAACACGTCGAGGTCGTATACATTAGACTAACACTTCGATATTGTTCAATTTATTTCCTGTTTGTTTTACGTCGGTTTCCTCGGGCCGAATTAATTTGTGTGTATTAAAAAATAAAAAATAAAATAGGTCGTAATAAGGATACTTTCGTGCGCTTAAAGTCCTAGAAACGTATATTCATGAAGTAGTGCAGTGATGTCTAGATTTAAAAAAAAAAAAAAAATTACTGACTCTCACAAACGGGGTCATACCTAGAATGAAATGCGAGGCCTTTTAAAATAAATAAAAAAAAAAAGGCTTAGATTTATTTATTTTTTGTCTCGTGCTCGTAAACCAGAATAAAACGCTTATTTGGACTGCTTTTCAATCCAGCAGGTTAGCAATAAATTATACACATCAGCACGTCAAATGCAGTCTCACCGTCATAGTAATATAACTTTTTAGTTTTCGTTGATGTTTCAAAACACTATGCGCACGAGTTAAAACACTCAAGCGACGCCTTAAACGTATTTTGCCTGTATTTTATTCATTGAACTTTTGACCGAATAAATAATATTGAATCTGATAATGTGTACGAATATAATAAAAACTGAAAATAATAAGCAAATCCGCAGCGTAATGTTACGTAAATTATTATTATTATAATATTAGATGCAATTTATTAATACCGCGCGACCAACTCAACTATGTATAATATTGTGATTATAATAAAATATTAGTTCTTTAACACGTAATTTATATACGATTATATAATATTTATATAATTTACGACTTGATAACATTATCACGGACACACACACCATTTACACATTATGTTCAATGGATCGGTAATTTATGAAATTAACAGGTCACCTTAGGCTACGTTACTATTCGGTACACTGCCCGGAAAGCTAAGCGTACCACTTTTGGTACACTACGTTTTTGTCAATAAGTTTTCGTGTACTGTAATCGGTGCACCGGAAACCTTGCCGAAAAGTGGCATGTGCACCGAATGGACTACGTATGAAAAACGATTTAAACACAAGAAAATATTTCGCAACACATCAGGCAAACAAATTTCCAATCAGCCTTGTTCACCAGGTACATAAGCTTTTTTTATTTTGCGTCGGCCCCCGAGCGGTGAACTAACAGTGTACCAAAAACGGAACTTATAGATCACAGGCGTATTTGAGGGAAGGGGCGATAAGGGTGATCTACCTCCTACCTCGAGAAACCCCCTTTGAACAAGAAATAATTTATACAACTAATGGGCATTCCGTTAGAAAATAAACAATCTGAATAAATCGTATCACTGATAACAAATAGGTATACTTATATTTTGACTGTAAAAAAGAGGGATATTGGTTTTGTTTTTTTGTAAAAATATTTTTTTTTATCAATTCGGTGGTTTAACTTGTTCCCTCATACAGGCGCATAGGCGCAATATAAAATTCGTTATGTCCAGGTAAGTTTGTGCGAGCGGTCGGGTAAACTCTTTAGAGCCGCCCCCTTTCACCTCCCGAGATGGACTCTCAAACGCGCCACCGACTCGGACCCATACGGGTACGCTTAACGTTTCCCGAGGTTCCGCTGGTAAGCGAGCCTCCGCAGCACTTGGTCACGTATCGCGGTGCGACCGCGATCAAACGCCCGTACAGCGTAACGCGTTCGGGACCGTTGGTCTTTGGACCTCTGACCGTTCCGTTCGTTCGTATATTTTCCAGTCGCGTTCCAGGCTCGGGTGGTTCGAGCGAAACACTAACCCGCCCGGCGGTACCGGTCACGTCGGCGCTGCACGCACGTGATGCGATCCGTCGGAGTGCTTAGCGCGGCGCTATCCCAACGTTATCGAATTACCGCGACTCGCGACTAACCCAGCCTGGATAGGGGAGTAATATTTTTTTCCTTTACACGCTTTAAATAACGCAAGTGCCTTGCAGCAAGGCCAAGATTATAATGGCTCTGCGAGACCAAGACTGCCGTAGTTGGTTCGCTCGTCGCTAACCGCGAGCTCGCGCCGCGGTGATCCTGGCTGGAGCCTCGCACGCGGTGACCTACTTGCCTCCTTCTTCGACGGCGCGCCGACCATATCGTCCGTGCCGCGGTTATTACCCGCACAACACGTGTTCTCGTACGTACACTACACGGCTCCGTGCAACGCGAGGTTCCGTGCCGTTTCTTTCGGCCGAACGTATTAGAAACGGTACTATATTGTTGGTTTTTTTTTTCCAATCCTAAATCCTATGACCGTTGGTTTCCATCGATTGCGATCAGTGGTTACTAATCGCGCAGCAGATACTTTCTCCGTTTGTCACCGTTGTCCTTCGGCCGCGCGTTTCGTCCGGAAGCGGGTACGGAGTCGGCGGTCAACGTGTTCCGTTGTCGTCGCTACCGTCTACCGTCCGCCGGTTTTCGCGATAGTCGCACGTGGACGCGAAAACCGTAAGCGTTGCCGACGCGCCGCTGTACCCGCCGGGTTGGACAGAGCGTCGCGCCTCGAGACCGTTTTCGCGTAGGTACCGCGTAACGTGCAATTATTATTTTTCGCCGCGACTTAAGGTCGTTGCAACCGTCCGATATCGACGATTTCGTGTTGGTTCTCGCCCAGGGCTGTCTCCCGACGCATGCGTATTACGTTGAGAACGACAAAATAATTAGTAAAATATTCGGCCTCGAACAGCAGCGTACACCTTCGGATATTTATACGAACGATTTTTTTTTTTCCTCGCACCGAGACAATAATCCCGACGACTTAATAACAGTAAAATGTGTTTTGAGACACATCGCGTCACGGAACACGACCAACGTCGAGTCCGTGTGCAATACCGCAACGTCAACACGTTACCGCGATAGCGGACGACGAACAAATCAATTAGAGAATCAAGAACGCTTGGTTCTGGACTTTCTACACGGACGTACAAGCGTACGAAGGTTTCTGCGAAATGCTCTGCGTCGTTCGACCGAATCGGTTTAACGTAAAATATAATGTGGAACGTGCGCGTAAACGCCATTATCATCGTCGCGCGCCGATTTAACATTTCAATATCGGCTATTTCGTATAAACATTATGCGCACGTGGCGTACGTATTTGCACATAACAGCACGCCGACGGGAATGGATCGGTAGCGCGCGCGTACGGTATTCCATTTCGTTATGTGCGTGCACTCGGATAACAGACGGATTTCCACGGTCGTAGAACGGCGCAGTTATTTTTCGAGAGAAAGAAAAGCGTCTCGACTCGTTTGATCGCAGTGCTTACGTTACTATGTATGCGGGTTCCGACAAGTGCGTTCGAAATCCTCGTCAGTACAAAGCGATTTCTGATATTCTGATAGTACGTTACTGCCACCCAGCAAAAAGATGTACGAACTTGAAAGTATTTTTTTGTATTGGTTGAAAGTTCGTTAATGAAATTATTATTGTTAAATGGTGGAAAATTAGAGCATGTTAACAAGTAATTTTCAAGAAGACGCGACCAAGGAGAATTTAGAATATTATCTCATGGATTATGGGACCAATCGGAAATGTTTTTCGAGTATTTCAAGACGAGCAACGCTGGAATGAATACTAGAGAGAATATAAGAAAGCATCAAAATGTTCTCAGAACCCATGGTTCGAATAATTCGTACGGTTGTAAAATGAACAATCAAAACAAATATAAATCAATCGATCAAATCACGTGGGAACAGTTAACGCGGTTCGCACGAAAAAATCAAATTTGCTCGAACGCTCAACTGATTCCGACGACATCGTGTACGTTCTGACGCGATCGTCGCTGCTAGTGTAAACGCTCTCAATGGTAACCACGCATTTGTTTGTTCAGACGAATTCGTCAACCGTAGCCGTATTCGTGACGGACGACGAAGAACTGTTTTCTCGCCGGGCGCATTGATAATTGATTTTCTCGATCGCGGCCGTCTCGTTACGTGAACGCGCGCGATCCCGAGCCCGAGACGGTACACCGTTGTCGGCACTATTATTGCGATTGCTACGAGTGTACCTCACGTGTTAAGATAACACACAAAACCGTATAAGGCGGCACGTATATTACGCACGTGCAATTAATAAAATCGGGAACGGCGGTTGTGACCGCGTACGTTTGCCCTCGTACAACTGTTGAGCAGCCCGACGTTTAATATGATTCAAGTTCGATTCAGTCAAACACTAGTGCACAATGGAGACCGCGACTGCATGCGTACCGCGTACGGTACACGTGCGCACGATCAATCAGCTGTGTTTCGACGGACACGCAGTCAAAGCGTACCATTCCGTTGGAATTTCACAGCGCGCCGGACGAAAACAGTTTTTGCGCTGCATCCAAAACCGCTACGATTCAGCTTCGGCTTTACGGTTGCAACAGCGGTGGACTGACTATTGTTAATGCATACCTTGAAAAGCACTCCTTGCGCGAGTACTGGAATTCGTCGACCCCTGAAGTTCAATACTGTAACGCGAAAAAAGCGGCGTGCTTGTGCGATATCGAAATCGATTTTTCGCTCGTCGATCGTCACGGGAAAACGCGCGCTCGGTCGATTGTACAATGGCAATACGAACGGGACAACGTGTGCGCAGAGTAGCCAACCGTTTGAAAACCAAAAGTCCGTTCTGTTTTCTGTCCGAAGTGCTGGAAAATACCTAGGACACGAAAAAAATGTGTGTAACAGTGCACCACGGTCTGCGGAACACGTATTTTAAGCACGAATACAGCAGTAAGCACTGGAATTTGCCGACGAAACGATCACTACCTGTGCAATATCTGCGTGGGCTCGGGCTAAAGCTGACATTTATAACCATGGTTACAGCTATGCACCTGAAACACATTTCAAACCGATCGTGCGACATCGCAAGCGTACATAAACACGTACCAGGTACGTGTACAACGCACGTACCGAATACAAGATACACGTACTACACGCGCGATCGGGACTCGCACCGGATGTGTAGAACATTTACAAGTAACGTAATACTTATTAGGTCGGTGGCGGCGCAGTGCTCGTAACTCTGATCAGTCGTCCAACAGTAACAATAATGGTAAACGGTATAACCCATGCGTGGTGTACCAGAGCGTTTGCAGGACAAACGGTGGCGCGTTCACTGATCGTCAGCGAGGAGTGTGTATCGTTGGCGGTGAAACGAAAACGATGTCGCGCACGAGACTGGACATACTGACGAGCGGATTTTACGTTGCCGAAAATGTAACGCGAACGCGCGTTCGTTCTCCCGCCAAAAATACCGTTACCGGCGTGTCCCCCAAAACGAAATGATTAAACTGATTTTTTCGGTGAAATTTTCGCCGACCTCTCTCTCACGACCCGCAAACGTGTGTTGTAATCACGTAGCGTCACGTCACGAACACGAATTCATCGTTTCCCCGCACCGAAATACCGTTTCTCCTTCTCACCGTCTCACCCTTTCCCTCTCTCTCACTCTTTCTTTCTCTCACGTACTCACGTACTATGTAAGTCCTGGTAGAGGAAAATTAGGGCTTTCGTCTTGCACCCGTCTAAAGGGTGCCCTTCTCGCTCGTTACATTTAACCGTAACTGTACAAGAAAAAGAAATCGAAATCGCGTTCGATTCGTGCGTTAAATATTTTCTATTATTAGTAATTCAGTTATGAGTTTATTACGCTGTTTGCGACACAGTTTTCGCGACAAAACCATAATATCTAAAAGAAATTTCATTGATAAGAAAATTTTTTTCCGACTTGTGTATCCGAACTGTTAACTGCACGACTAGGGTTCGATTAATATTTATATCCGTTGCAATTAGGTTTGGCTTAGCCGTTCTATCGTTGCAACTATTCGCTCGAGGCTCGGGTTTAAGTTCATCACCGAGAAGCCTCGGCGGCGATGTCCGAACATCTCGAACCGCTTAAACTACGGTACAAGCTCAATCGATGGGACTGTATATCGGTCTACAATATCGTAGAGAATCGTTCTCAAATACATCACGACGAGTGGCGTCGATGCGACGGTTCTGCCGCCGAGGAAGCGCGTGAACTTATCGTGTTCGCGGGGAAAAACGTCGCGTACCGAAGATCACCGAATCGCGTCATTACCTCGTCACATACTGGATCGGCAGTGCTCACGGTATGCGCATGGCATGTACGTGATGAATACCGTTGTATGTTTTCGCGGTACGGGTCGAGAACGAGAAACGGAGAGCCGCGTGACCGCGGTGACCGTACGGCAGTTGTCCGAAAACGAAAATCGTCATCTCACGCGATGTCACACGATCTAGCTGCTCGCGACCGTGTCCGCGATCGGCGTTCACGCGGGCCCACGAGGTCTGCACGCAACACGTCCACGGGCTTCGGGGTGCCGGGTGCGTTCCGAGTACCGGGTACACTGTGTGACGAACGGACGACGGTTTTTGCAGCGCGGAAACGATCCGCGATTTCGCTTACAGGTACGCGACGCAACCGACACGATATCGGATTACCTGCGTTCACGCACACCAATCATTACGTAACACACGCTCGACGCATTCCGTCGATGTATACGTACCCGGAGCAACAGTTATTCGTTTATTCATGTTTTCTCTCTCTCTCTCTCTCTCTCTCTTCATGATTTCCCGTCCGAATTGAATATTACGCGTGTTTGAAGCCTTTGATTATAGCCGTTCGTAGTGCAGCGGGACGCTGTCACGCGCAGAGCCGATGTGTTTCCAACCACATCACAATGTTTCCTAACCTGGCACTTACACGCATCGTTGTACGCGTTCGCGAACACTGTGGGCTCGCAAGAGGAAAACAAAACAAAACTCATATCCCCAGCCGCATCGGTCGTGTTCGTTGTTCAAACCACGTGCGTTCTAATACCGCGCCGTGTGTGATCGGTTCTTTTGATTAGCCCCAAGTGACGGACGATGGTGACCGATCGGTCGCGGTGGTCTAAAAAGGTCACACGGTCCATCGTTGCTCGCGATCAAATGCATCGTTTCCGATTCGCTGCCCTGCACCCGTCACCGAAAGGGTTCAGTGTTCTAACGCGTTAATCAGAGAACGTTCGTCTAGCACGCGGCAACTTACATTACTCGAAACGCGTTTTGCTGCGCGCGTCCCTTTTACGTTCGGGTAAACGTCTAACGTTTTCTGAAACCCGGTCGTAACGCATACATAGCACCGACCTCGATATTGTAACATAAAACGGTCGTTGCAATGCGATAGGTAGTTCAAGGGAGTCGATTGTAAAACGATAGTAAAATATTGTCGCGTTATTATATTGAAACGTTGTGCTCGATACTGTCCGAGGCGAATTCGCGAAGAAATTATTTTTTTGTTAATGAGGGTTTTATCCGTATCCATCTCTTTCTCGTCCCCTGCGCATTTGCCGAGTAACCGTGATTATGGTTTTTCGGAACCTCGTAAAGCGGTAAATTCAATCTGCTCGGTATGCCGTGCATAGCCGGCATACGATGGAAATGACCGCAATATCGCAATGAATAGGGGAGAAAACGTACCGGCGCGAAGTTATGAATAATTATAACTTATAATGACGCGATTTCTCGTCGGTCGACGGGGCAATAGCGGAACAAAAAGTGTTATCGAAATCGAACCGAAAAAAAAAAATAACCCGGCAAACACTTACAATAAAACCCTATAAGAATATGCATTGCGCATGGTATACGACTAGTAACTACGGGCTATATCACGCACTGCGGGGTTCGGTTACTTATCGGCAATCGGACGGTTAAAAAAATCAAAAAAAAAAAAAAAAAACAGAATAGTATTTTGAAAGACTGAACGAGATCGTGCGAAGTGAACGTGAAATACTACCACGTACTATTACGTACTATTACTATTACTTATACGTTGATCATTTTGAGGAAAAATTGTTTGTCGTCCAGTGAAGATTTCTTGAGAAATGCACCGAGTATACAAGTATCAAGTGTGGAGACTAAAGGTTGACGCAAACACACATTTACAAACACCTATGTGTAACCGTCCATATGTCTGGTGGTTATAACTACGAAATCCGTATGGACATATTATGATGGCACGGATTGATTTTTAATCAATTACGGTATAAAAGATAGGTTTTATTGGGGTATTGATTAATCGAAACCAATGTAGTTGTTATAACTATTCCCAGAATTTTTTGATTTATAAAATCGATCTGATTTGCAAAAAATGTACACACGTGCGTATGCGTGTTCATACATAATGGATACTGTAAGTAAACGCTATTGCATCTGATCGTATGTTGCTCTTGCAATTATCATTGTCATTATTGTACGAACACGAGTGTAATGATAGGTTGAGTTTGAGTTTTACATATTTTTAAGACACATAACCAATGTTTAAAAGGATAAAAAATTCATATTTGTTTAATTAAACTAAATTAAGTCAAATGCATAACATTATATAGATACGCACATAAAGTAAACATGTTCAACACAACCGCACATTAACGATATTACTATCGAATATAAATACTAATTAAACAATTATTTCATCGTTCATCATTGACGGCAGTAACCTAGCACGTTAAATAATACTTAAAAGCAGGACCAATTCAAGGCGATTTTAAATCAACTCCGAAATATTGTCTTTTAGATATACTTCAAAGTTAACTTCACTACTGAATACGAACATCCGGACTATTTATGTATAAATATACTTATTAAAAATAACTATGCTACAATTTTTCAATTTTTCAATTTGTAGTTACCGTCGTGTTCTAATATTTTAAACCTCTCTCGACTCATTTATCAATCATGCGTTAAATAAAAGGTAGTAAATACAACGGTAGTTATAATTTGTAACGCAAATATCTTAAATGGTAGATAGATGTAATAATAATTATTATTCACTTTTAAATAATCTAAAAAAACATTTAATGAAATAGACTAAAATCAACATTGATCTGCATTTGTCCGACAACTTAACGTTTTTCGAGGAAAAGTTTCTTAATTCAATCGTTAAATATTCTTAGCCCCGGAAATAATTGTTTACAACATGGCAATAATATATATATATATATATATATATATATATATAAGTATTAAATATACGTTTGTAAATTGTCATTATTTTTATTAATATGATATAAGTACTAAGTAGCTGTAGAACTAGTATTGGAAATCACTGAGTTTTATCCCCATGAGCCAGAATTGTCGTCGAAGTTAATAAGATATTTTACCTTGAAGTTGGCATACAAATATATGATCAATAAAAATGTAAAATAAAAGTTTTTTATATTAACAATTATTGTTATTGCGAACATAATAAAAGTTTTTTTTATACACAATTAAACGTATTGATTTTCAAATAAACTATATTTATGGATTCTTTGAAGTATAATGTATTACAGTATTATAACGTATCTATTAAATAATGTTTCAACAAATTTCAACTGGCAATGCATTATTTTTAATTAACATACTTCTTTCCCGGCTGAAGTATTAGCTTTTGCAGACTGCTGGTAGAGTCGGCTTTTACACAGTATACATATTTTTATATTCACATATCTTTACACCAAGTGTAATTATGTTAAACATTTAACAAATGTACAGTAAATACAAAAGTATAATTTTTTACGTTTATTAATCATTTTTTTTTTTCTTTTGATTTTAACCTGCAGTAAAGCTGTGAATATAGCACATGGTGCGTATACCATACTTAATGTATTCTCTTTTGCATTTTCAAATATAATAAATTCTCAACCGGGTAAATAATTATTTTTCCCGTAAGTAAAACAACTTGTCGCAGTCAATATAAATATGCATCATGATTATTATACGCCCGTCAATAACTATGCCATGAGTTCAATGCTTATTAAAACCTGATACGCAATTTTAAAGTGTTCTCTTATTCTGCGTAGGATCCACATCGGAGTATTATGACGGTCATGTATTCTCCCCGTAATAGTCTCAAGATCGACCATTCACTTGTCAGCTAATGCGCTTGGTCAAATTCGACTGAATACTAGGCAAAGGATACAATAACACACTAAAACTGATGCATTATTGCAAATGTTTTAATCGTTTCCTGGAAACAATTCGTAATATAATTTTTTTTTTTCACGTATTTACAGAATTTACAATATCAACAGTACGTATACGCGTTAAGGGGTTTAGCGATTGTGTGGTGACGGATTCGCGAATTTATTGATTTGTACACATCGAGTGGCGGTACAAATACCCTGTTCGGCTATACGCCTTCTGCACGGGAAATGTATGCCAAATTTCGAGTTTTGGGCGGTCCGACCAGTTTCCTGGAGCATACGATGATATTGGTTATAGCACAGTTGTTATCATAGTTACATTTTTATTTTTTCGTTAATCTTGGTCGTATGCAGGGCCGACGAGAGGATGGGACGGAGAGGGCTAGAGCCCCGGGGTCCGTACTTCTGAACGAGCCCGTCGTCTCAGCTTTTTATTCGTAATTATTTTATAATCCAATTCGCCGTAGCATAAGATACAAAGCACTATCTATTTTGGCCAAACAATTGTAAAGGGGCCTGGAACCGATCAGCCCCGGGCCCTCAAAAACTCTCGACGGCCCGGGTTGTATAAACGTCGAGACGCGTACGATCTACCAACACACACATACACCGATTTCCGCGTGAAATACGAAACGCAAACGTATATTTTCGCTGAAAGACAGCTTTTGAAATTGGAAATGGAAAAAATAAAAAATAAAACGAAATGGAAAGAAAAAATAAATAAATAAAAACAAAACACTAAAGCGAATCAACGTGTACTGGTGCACTGAACTCAAATTTATATGGTATGGTATTATTTATAGTGAACTGCACTCGCTCGGCGCAAACCGAATTTATCGAGTGGCTTTTACGCAGCTTACGTGGATACGTACACATCGCAATATACATATTGAAAAAGTCAACCGTCTGCTGCCGATGTAGTAAGCGGTTCGGCAACTCGGTGCCTCTAGGGTCGCGGAGATCTGCAGTAATGCTACCGAAAATATCCGTCGAATGTCTTGAAAAAAACACACCGTCTCTACGGTCGAAAACTAAAAATATGAAAATAAACATAAGGATTTGTACAATGAAGAACGCCGTTGTTGTTGATTCCATGAATATGGTACGGTGTTTCCGAAGACAATAGTTCTAAAAATAACCTACGGAAACCTATAAAATGTTTGCTCGGGTAACTGCAATCTCGTCGAAGTCAACGGCTTGAAAGAGATTTTCGTTTGCACGGCGTAAAATAGATTGGAATTCGTAAAACAAAAGTCACCGATTTGGAAATACAATCTCGTATATATCACATTCGATCATTTACAGCTACAGCGCTGAAATCGTATTTCATATTTTACAAACATGTAATGCTTCCTCTTCGTAAATATACGTACACGTCCAGTCGCATAAGATGTCTGCAATTTCGACAGAGTTAAGGGTTGTAATTTTCTTAGTTTGACTTAATGGGGTTGAAATAACAATTTATTGTGTACCTTAAACAATCCTAACTTACTATTGGCTAACACTGTAACGGTCAAGGCAGAAATGGACCCTTCGATTTGGTGGTCGGTAGCTTTTACGTTTTCGGAAAAGCTCATCTATTGATCCTTGAAACGTCAACTATACATTATACGTGTACACGAAATGTTTCTTACCTACTATATGCGTTACCTATTAGCTATTGTAATATCGAAACATTAGAACTTAACAAAAAAAAATATCTGTTGGTAGGTACTGCTGTTGATCTTTAAATATGTATCCGTGTTTCATAATTGTTTTTCGAGTGAAACATGGTTGTGTAGTTTAATTTTTATCAAACATTTTTGATTTATTTTAAGTTATTCTAATACTACATGATTATATTTAACACCGAAATTCTTTGATTCGATCAAAAGTATTATGTGTTGACATTTTTCAAATTATATAAAAACTTTGAAATAAATTAAGACAAAACCCGATAGATATCACAAAAAGCTGCAATGTTTTTGTAACGAAATGTTCATATCACTTTCAATTTTAATACTTTACTTATTTGAGAACCAAGATTTTTCAGAAGTTTTTTTTAGTATATAAAAACGAAACAATATAAATTACCTGAAATCACAGAAAAAATGTGATAATTATTAGAACTATTGATGTAATCGGCGAAATATCAACAAAATGTATTAAATCATCTGAGTTTTTATACAAAATTCGATTTGTTATCTTTTGGTCTAAAAATATAAGTCGAAACATAAACTATAGATGTTCATTACTAGTGCATACTATCAAATTATTAAAACAATAATTTTAACAGTTGTTATTAAATTAATTAAAACTAAGTCCAACGGTTATATGCATTTTTTTTGTAAAAGTCTGTTTAACCAAACTGATAACGAAATGATTAGATGCCTATGCTAATACGAGCATCGTATATTGTGCAGTAAGCTAACTTTAGATGTTGATAGACGTTGATCCATCTGACCTCCTTTGTTCGGGATCGTTTTTTCAAAACCAATATGATGGTACGCAGATTTCAAACATATTAGAACCGTTCACTGATATCGGCCACCTGTACCGGTATCTCACTCGTACATCACCCTCACCCCTGATTTCCGGTATAGCCCACAATTTCGTTTCATTAATATTTTTCCCGTCTATGTTCCACCCGCTGATATCTCTATATACGTTCAAACAATGAAGACGATCGGCTACCAACGTTAATTGCATTAACCACACATTGTACACCGAACACTTCGCGTTGTCTTGTTGCGGTTTTTTTATCATTGGCTTACGATTGCACAGCGACGTCGATTTAAGATAATAATTCGCATGCCTATGCGCTGAGAAAAAAAAAAGTCACCCCGAACGGCACACACCTGTCCTGTCCTATATTTGGCACTGAGCGCGGTACTTTGACGATAATCTTCAAAGGTATCATCGTATTGGCAGCCCAAGAAGATGTTACACGCATGTATTACGATGGTACCGATTACGACCGGTCACTATATTTGTACAAAGTTACGTAATAGTATGTAAGAAAATTATGTCCATAAATACATACAGGTACAGTGTGTTACGGCAAAAGAACGATTATAAGTCTACAATTATTACAAGCTTAACCTTTAAATGCTGAATTCGATCGAGTACCGATAAACCATATGATGTTCGATCAAATGTCTAGCGATCATTGTTTTTATAGTTGTGATATCGATCAGTTTTCAGTTTTTATTTTTTCTCTCTTTTTCTAATTTTCACAACGTTCACCGTCGTTTTTTGTTACACCTGTAACCGTCTAGTACTGTGCGTCCGGGGGTTTGAGACATCTCGTTTGCAGAAGTGGGAATTTTAAAGATTGATCAGCGTTTGGCCATATTTACCGAGAATCAACGGTTTTGCCGATACGTACATTCAATTATTTTAAGCCTATGTGTTTAATTATTATGGCTTAGAATTTAAATTATAATTTCTAAGAAATTTGGCATCTGTTAATGATCTTCTTGAAAAATATAATAATTAGCATCGCATTTAAATATTTATATGAAGTAATGCTCTAATCAGTTCATTACGCGATAAGAAGACTTTTTCCCTGTAAAACTCAAATCATTTAATACATATTTTTTTTTATTAAATTTATATATTAATATAATTAATACATTTCAATTTATTTGTTTGCAACCATATACAAATACACTTCATGATTCGAAATAAAATGGAATTCAGGTAAATAATATTTTACCTTTATTATGTGTAAATCGAATTATTTATTTGCTTCGAAAATCTAATAATCCACAGCATGTGTAAACATAATATTTTGAAATATACGTTCACAAGCTTACACTTACATAAATAATTAAAATAAAGCAATTTTTTAATATCTCATTTTAAGGCTTGGATGCTTATGCACTTAAGATTACTGTAATATGTATGCATTTCTGCACTAAAAATATTACCAAGTAAGCATTCGAAATAGGCACATAAACCATAAAATAATGCATTTTAGTTAGAAAAATAATTCACAAAATATGTAGAGTAAAATTTATTTTACCATATGTATTAAACATTTTAAATGTTTCATAATTTATAATTATAATTTTTATAAGTTGTTATTTTTATATTTTATATATATTTTTTTAATATTTGGTGATACTAATTTACAATGTAAGCGCTACACTGTGATTAATGGTTTATTTTTAATTGTATCAAGCTTGAATCTAAAAATATTTGGAATTATATACAGTTTTATGGATTGATAATTTATCATTTATCTATCAGTTAACTTAAAATGTTTTTAAAAAAGTCCAAAAATGTACTGAAATATGCATTTATATTTTTAAAATCCCAATAATATGTATTTAAAATACTAAAAAAAAATATATATATATAAATATAAATATAATGAATG
This sequence comes from Sipha maydis, assembly GCA_034509805.1. Classification (NCBI taxonomy): domain Eukaryota; kingdom Metazoa; phylum Arthropoda; class Insecta; order Hemiptera; family Aphididae; genus Sipha; species Sipha maydis. The sequence continues at coordinate 100,190 of JASXSY010002782.1, forward strand.
TAAAGTAAAAATAATATTATTTGATTCAGTGGAACATGAATAAAATTTGTATCTTAGTCCGAATTAAATTGGATCGATAAAAAAAAAATATGCAATCTCATAAACATCCGAACCCTACTTATAAATTATAAACAAATTGAAAATAACGTACTACGTGCATTATCCATATACTTGTACGAGTGCATGATAAAAAACGTTTAACCACTTATGTTGAATTCAAAATTTATAAATGTATATAGGTTATATTCTCTAGTGTTTAATATGAATCAGTTTAGTTCGATCGTTTTTTATGAACTCGATATGACCAAATAGATTATTTGTGTTAACACCTTAAATGGACTTTTACACGATTCGTTGGTTTGTAGGCCAACTAGAATAAGAGTTAATGTTTTATGTTTGATTTAATGAAAACTATGATGTTACGAGAAATAATACAGAGTGCGTCAATTAAAATTTATTTCGTACGATGTATTTGAACGTGTCGTGTTAATCTAAAAATGCATTCCTAGCTCGGTTCAGAATCTAATATCTGCACTTAATGTACGTACCTATGGATTGTGTAATAGGTACGAGTTAGGTGACCATTTAAGGCTCGGTAACATTATCCTTTTGAAAAATTAAGTATCGGTTATCAATTGCTGTTCAAATAATAACATACTATTAAACTAAGATAAAAATAAGGTTAGCCGGGTTACAGCGATAAAAACGGTGTTTTGAACAACTATCTAAACATGTTTAATGTGAAACACATAAGAAAAATATTAGGATTATAACAGTATTGTGTGCCGTAAATGCGATTAATATTTTTTCGGCGATACTTGAACTTCAAACATCACCTCGCACATGCTCAACCACATCCACTTTTCCATAGATATGTGTGAGTTATACCGTTTACGTAATGTTGCTGTACAGTGCATATCACGTGACGTATAGTAATTACCAAAAGACATATTTGTGGCACGTTGATTTATCGCGGCTGAATAGACATTACAAACGCACTGTATTTTCGTCGAAGTCAACAACGCGACTGTAATATAATAATATTTATAAATTACCGATTTTGAAATGTCATTATTTCTATCCAATAACCGTGTTCTACATCATCAAGGTGCGTCCAATATCATATTAACGAGAAATAATTAGAAACGAATTATCTTCTTTTTTTTTCAACAATCTCATTTTATTTTTTTTTACGCACGCGCAATAATACCCACATACATAACATGGGTGCGGTATATAATCAAACATTGTTGTAAGTTTTCGGTTGTTATAATTATTATTTAAACCCGATGTTCGTTTGATATTTTATAATCGACATCGGAGTTTATTTCTGGTAACCGTTTTGACCGATTTACTGCAGGAGCTCTGCAGATTAGGATTCATATTCATATCATGATTGGACGAGTTATTTATTTTAATTTATTTTTTTTAGATGTTTTTCTCCGATTAATTGTCGTACATACTGCAACGTTAAACCCGAAAACTTCCGCCGAACGCGTTCGTTTCGATGTTTACACGGGAACTATAAAGTGATTAACCGAAATAATGTGCAGATTGTTGCGACTTGTAGAAGTCATTTCGGCCAACACACGGCGGCTGCGTAATAGTTACAGGCTATGCGCGTACGTATATCGTGTTCGATTTGGCTCGATGTATTATTATTATTATCTCTTCTCGAACTGCATTGGTCGTGTGCAAAACGGTCCCGTTGTTGTTTCGTTGCATATTAATGCACGCAGCACTCGAGCGAGGGTTTTTCAATCTGAAGTTTAAACATCGGGGGGAGGGGGGGGGGGCAACGTAAGCTGTTCGTGTATCACTCATTCCGATAGCTGTGACCTTAATTTATTTCGGACCAGCGTAATTGACATTGGTCGTACGGCAGTAGCAGTTGTTCATCTGCACAGGTTATCGCGAGATTGCAAAAGGTTACCACGCGAACTGCATTTATTTTTTTTAATTTTTTTTTCGTGTCTCAACACACACGGACCTTGGGTGTACATTCGTGAAAAAAACCTCAATACGAATTTAATCTATTGTTATTATTATTATTTAACAACACTAGTAATAATATTACTACTTCTCGACGTGAACGCGATCACAAGCTTATGATTTTCGTTTCGACCGTTGACTTGGGCGTACGAAAACAATAAGCGTACGGGCGCTGTTGCTTGTAAATATAAACGTACAGTAGGTGTTCTTCGAGTGTTTGCCGCGAGCGCGCGTCGCCCGAAAACCTGCAAACTTTAAATTCTCGTAATGCGATTCGCTGTACGCACGTTACGTCCGTCGGAACACGACTTTGCGCGTTAGGATCGACAGTACTCTTGACAGATACGAAAATAATAGAGTATTTCACGAGGTCACGCGTCGTCCAAGGCTGGTGCAAATGATTGCGCGCCGAAGAAAACCTATTGTGATCGTGAGCCGCACAAATGTATAATGCATGCACGTGAACATCGGTATAATAACGATTGCAAATCGACAACGTCGCCACCGACCGACATTACGAACAGGTGAAAATATGACCGACTGCATTATGCACTCGTGAAACGCGCGTACTCCGTTTTTTTTTTATTTTTTTTTTTCACAGCGAAAAGTTTAAAAAATCTTTCTGTACAAAGACGCTGCGACCGATAAACCTCTCTGATTTTTGAAACCTATAAACACCAAATCAAGTCAAATATGAGAAGAAACGTTTTACTTATAAAATTTTACACATAAAGCCGTTTTTTTTAAATTTACATCACTTAAGTGGCGGCTCTTATTTTCAATAAATCGGTCGAGCCTTTCGCGGTAGTTACCTATCAACCTACGGATCATTTCAGGTAAAACGGGGCAGCATCTTTCAGGGTTATTGCCTCCTAAAGGGCGTCCGCATTTTGGAGACGATGTTGGTGCACTTGGTTTTTGAGAAAGTCACAGAGGAAAAAATCGCATGGGCTCAGATCTGACGAACGCGGTGTCCACCCGACGTCACCACGTAAAGAGACCATACATGTCCGGTGAACATTGCCCGCAGAGTGCTGAGTGACCGATGAGCCGTGCGATCTTGTCCGTACTCGTTTCGATTATTTTTTCATTGTTGTTTCGACAAGACAGCGTTCGGCTGGATCCGAAAAGGGCTCGATCGACGTGTCGAAGACGAGGGCCGTCACTTGAACGACGTGATTTTTAAAAATATTTAAAAAACAGAGTGGCATAACAGTTAACGAACAAAACGTTTGTTTTCGTATCCGACTTGGTCTCGGTGTTCACGAGTGTCCGGGACGTTTTTCTACCGCGCCCTGTATTATTCTGTGCAGGCCGCTCATCAACAAACACAAAGATTTTATAGCTCAACGGCACCGCTGCTGTCGGTACGCAAAATGTTCGCGGCTTGTCGGCCCGGGCGACGGGTGCGTCCCTTGCGAGTCATCGCGTGTCGCGGCTGCCGGTTCACCAGCCCCGTAATTACTCGTGGCTAATTGAACTGCATCGAAAATGTGCGTTCAATTGATTCCGTGAATAATTTATAACGTGCCCGAAGCCGATATTTCGCTTATTACCTACAGCCCGTACTCAAAACGCATCGGTGAAACGTATTTATTTTGCATTACGTTGTAATGGACTGCGTACGACGTACGTTCGTGACGGACGGTGCGGCGGTCGGACAATAGTGTTGTTATGGCGAAAAATCGAAGACCACGCGTGCTTCGAACACGTATACGATCGTCGGGGACGTAACCGGATACATATTTCCAATGACAAGACCCCGACGGTGGGGGAGAGGGGAAATGACAGTAATTATAATAAAAAATTGAAATAAAATACTACGCCATAGGCAGAGATCGAAGTTCTTCATACTACTCGGTGGGTTCACGAGTGCGTAATTGGACAGGAATGGCGAATTTTTATCCAACTATATGTTGTGCTTATTTTTTTCAAAATGTCTCACGTTCCGGGATACGTGCACGAGTTGCAACATTTCACAGGGGTGGTTGACTTGTGTATTGATCGTAATTGTTCGTATACAGTTTAAACATCATCGGTCTCGAAAGTCGACGGTTTATGTTGTTATTATAGTACCTACTATATTGGTAACGAATTGCCTAATCAGGTTGATTGGACTACATGACTAACACATTTGCAAAACAAAAAAAAAAAAACCCCGCATATCAGTAACCTTTGATTTAATTGATTTAGTACTCACTAGTTAGTTATTATTATAATAATTGGTGTTCAAACATTTATGTTAATTAATACTTATACTAGGTGTTATTTGGTAAATATTTCAAATCCTTGCTGTTAATATTCTTACGAAATATTTATACAATAAAAATGTTGTGTGGCTTTCCGGTAGTAATTTTTTATTGACTAAAAACAACAAATTTTGAAATTATTTTATCCATTCTAGAGCCGAAGTATAATAACTTTAAAGTTTTACGCATTTATTGCTCCAAAATTGTTTGAAATTGTGACTACGGTTCCTTGACACTTTTCTACACGAGCAAAAATAATATAAAATTCGTATAAGGGAACTTTTTTGTTAAAAACAGTTATTTTGTCGTCATTTCACAAAAGAAATGCAAAGAAAATATGAATCGTGAATATTGGTAATATCACTAAAAATATCATCAAAAAAGTTAAAGTCTAGGTATTGAAAAACAGTTATTAGATTAAATTCGTTTTAGTATGCGACAAAAATATCAATTCTCTACGATTATTCCTTTTTGAGTTGCAATGAACAACAAATAATTGATTTTTCGTAAACCGATAATCCGTAAATCTTATTGCTTTTCGACACTTTTCGTTGGTTTATCCAGGCGCGTCCCCAAGGGGGGGGCGAAATGGGCGTTCGCCCCCCCCATAACAATTTTGAATGTATAAAATTACTATTGTCTATTACCTATGTCAACAAAATTTATTGTTATACCTAAGTAGAAAAAACTAAATCTTCTCAAAGATAAAAAATTGTTATCTAGATAAAGATAATAACTAGTAACTAGTAATAATTATTTGGTATCGGAATAGTGTATGCGGGTATCGGTTTATAGAAGAACGCAGCACATATTTTTATCGCTGTGTGAACGCCAGTAATGTACAGTCACAGACTTCTATAATAAGTATACCTATATATACTAGTTAGTATAGCACTATAGCGTCTGCTGATGCCTGTGTGTACAGTACACGGCTACTACACCAATACATATGTAAGATTATTATGACATAATTGGAAATTAATATAACAGTACCACGCACAGCTAAACGTCAAACTCATCGATCCAACACTCCAGCTAGTAATCCTATGGAGTACTATAGAAGAGTTTTGTATATACCTATCCTTGACAATGTCCTGGAAGATCTACGCATGAGATTCCGCAGCAAAAAAAATAGTACTATACTTTTGCTCATGAAATTAGTACCAATTTCAATTATCAACATGTCTCCAGAGATGTGTGATAAATTAATAAATTCAATAACTGAAAATTTTTCATTTTTGGAAATAAATCAAATCGCGTTCAAAGGAGAGTTAGAGCTGTGGAAATCAAAATGGGTTTCAAGTACTATAGTCAACTATTTTTTCAATTGTAAAATTAACTAGTTACTTAAATCACAATTTTATTTCTATAGGTGAAAATCCTCCGAAAGATGTTTTTCAGTCTATTGAACAATGCCATGCTTTAATTTTTCCGCTTATAACAGAGCTTTTATTAATATTAGGAACACTTCCTGTAAGTGTCGCTTCTGCAGAGAGGAGCTTTTCAACGCTTCGCAGGTTGTATATTATAAATTTAGTATATTATTAATAACATTTTATTTCACAGCAATACCATTGATCTTTTGTTTTAGAAATAATGCTTATGCTTATGTTATATTTTAAGGTTTAATTTTGCTTACTTTGCGTTTGCTTACACTATAAATTTATTTGAATAATGCCATAATGCGGTAGTCATTAGTTTGCTTTCACCTAATTGCTTGCTATTTATTTCATGATTTTTAGATTAAAAACATGGTTAAGGAGCCAAATGGGGCAAAGCAGATTGACTGGACTGGCATTAATGCATGTGCATCGAAATATAGATTTAGATATAAATAATATAATTGACCGGTTTGCAAAAAACAAACGAAAAATAGATTTTATTTTATAATTTACTGTACTTATTTATTATTATTATTATGTATAATATAATGTTTCATTGTATTTATTTATTATTATTATTATTATTAATACCGTAGGTATAATATATCGATTTAAAAAATAGGTTCGCCCCCCCCTTGAAAACTACCTAGGGACGCCCCTGGGTTTATCTCAAATATTTATAAACAAATGTGATTCAAATTTTAAATATGACCTGTTCAAAATATCAAGTACACAAATTTACAATCTGAAACTTTTCCGTCATTTGATGATCGGAACGAATATTGGTAATCCTAATGACAGACACAAAAATAAAAATGTACTGCTATCATAGTCGAAATCCTTGTTTCAATTTTAAATCGATAAACGCAATTAAAAGATATTTTTACTTTATCTCTTTTTTTTCCTTCTCGCCCCATTCAAATCCAGCAATCTTATTATGTTTGGCACGCGTATCTCATAGGTTCATCGTCCCCACTCGTATATCATGTTGGACTCGTCGCCACTGGGTTTGTCACTACACGTACGTAAATATATTAAACAGCGGTACGTGCGCAAGCAAAAAACTTAATTATAATAATTAATCAATACTTTTTTACCTACCTTCGCCGTTGATCCTGCAGTTCACAGTTACAACAGCCGTTTACTGTTTCCGATTTCACGTGTATGCGCACACCGCACGTCTTATCCCCGAAACGACTTTTGGTTTGGTCGGAATCAAATAAACGTAAACAAATATTCATACGGTAAGATAGGTTGTTATATAAATATATTAAAAGCTGTGTCATATGCAAAAAAAAAAAAAAAATAAATAAAAGCTGTGTTCGCGAACCTACATTTTAAATTTGCGATTGTGTTTAGAGTGAATAGATCAAACGTGCACCCAAATTTGGACAAGATTATGAATAGAAAATAAATGTTTCACTAGGACCATAGAGTTTCAAAATCAATGCAGTGACTAATTAATTACATAAATCTAGTTATAAGACATTCGTTTAATACCGCTTACTGTACACTGTGCCTACAAACAGGTGTTATCGTTTATTGTAAATTATTTTTATACAATAAATCGTTATTATTATACATATTATAGCCACTCGCTATTTCACAAAAATGGGACTTCTCGTATGAATATAAGTTTCGACTAGGGATCCGTGATGACCGATACGTTTATAATATTCTTAGTGTTCTGATGTGAACGCATAAAACGTATTGTACCTATTACACGTACGGTTTTAGGGTTTTAGTCGCTCGACTTTGACGAAAAGAAAAAAAATTATAATAACAATTATCACCCTACACATGTTTACCGGCCGTGCTTAGTGCATACAAACCGTACTCGTACACCATGTGAAACAATACAAAATATGCAGCGGTTGCATTTTAAAACATCGAACAATAAATACATCATAGGACAATATTTATTAATATACGTATGTGTACATTATTTACGTATAAAACTACCTAAAATTATCAATATGAAATGTATTCTTCTTCAAACATACGACCATCGAGATACTACTGTTGAACATATTTTTTTCATTATTCTCTGTTTATTGTTAATTCATGCCAATTCTTCTCAGATCTACAGATTTCCACATCGCTCCTTCCTTGATCTTTCCATTTTTTTCTTAGACCCTCCAAGAGTTTCTTTCCTTTGGTTGAAAATATCAAAACACTCGTGTATCAAAGATCCTTCTATTATCCTTGCACGACAGACCTACTGGAGAAGTCCCCTTCTAATTTCCTTCAGTACGTATGGCATTTGTTGTAGCTGTTTGAGTTCGTCATTTTTCGGATTTTTATTCTTCAGTACCGCCATCCTGGTACGGCCCCAAAAATTATTTTTTATACATTACTATTACATACATTATTACTGGCCGGATTGAAGTACGATATACCTGAACCTTTAAATGATTTCATAAAATTCTTGTCAGAGTAATTTCATTAATACTTGTCTCCAGCTTGTATACTACAGTTCTGCTCTTATTTCATTTGATTCTTCGTTTCTACGGGTCAAAATCGAACCTAGATATTGGAACTCTTTCAGTATTTTGAACCTATATGCGTTCACTTTTAAATGAGTATACACGCAGTTCGGTAACTAGCAGTAAGGTCATATTGTATTTTCGAATCTTCTTTTTGTGTTCACGATGGGTTTCGCAATCCGAAACACGTGCCCTCCACACTTGTCTCTTACCAGGTAACCTCTTTAGTTCCATACGACACGAAAATCCAACATCGGAGATAATTTTTGTTCGGCAAATGAAGTTCTAGGAAAGTTCGTACAGTCGTATACAAGTATATTATACGTATGAAGTACGTATACGTACGCATTAACCGTAATTTTTACTTTTTTTAGATATTACTTTTATCGTTGAATATATTTGCCAAGTATTTAATTAAGGCCGACCTCCGCACAATCTATGCGCTTGTGTGTGTGTGTGTGCGCACGCGTGCGCGCGCGTATGTGTGTCGCATGTGAATATACTTGTGCTTATATTTTTTTAACTACCATGCGTTCCGAACGTTTTTCCACAAACCCCAGCGGGCAATTGTAAATGTTTTTTTTTTTTTTTTTTAATCCGTAGCTCATATCCGATTTGCACGTGGAAATAGAAATAAAAAAATTATAAAATATAACGCGTGGGTACAAATGTACGCTTATATGAATTCATATTTGATGTAATTAACGCCTAATGATGCATAAATGTACCAGTTACATATATTTCACATGTGCTGTAGAATATTGTAATACATATGCGTACTACGTATAATTCGTTTTGTTGCACTTTTCCCGTGTTCCCGGTGTGCACGATATTAAAGTTCGCGATTCGCCGCACAAGCGGTTTAAACGATTGCTGAAATAATTTAATACGTTGCACGACGTGTATGATGATGTACAAGTGTACTGTGCGACGGGACCGATGAAAAAATTAAATCTAATTTCAAATTGTTAGACGAAATCGTACGGTTACAGCGCGGCGGCGTTCTGAGAACAACGCGTTTTTTATTTTATTTCTTTATCGGTCATTATTACACGTGCCTTCATGTCTGTACATCGTACATGCGTGTTCAGAAGTGCAGTTCATCGCGTCTCGTCGAAACGCATATACGGTATACCACGAATGTACCCGTCACGGCGTCTTTGTCGAACAGCAATAATGTTTAATTACAAATTACTTTTCCGGTCCGCAACGGTAGCAAGCGCACGCATGTGCCGGGGCGATTTCGAAAAGTTAACGTTACCGCGCGTCGTGACGTTGCTGAACACAACATTACTGCGCGCACGAAACGGTAACCGGTCGTCCGTTGATAATCTAATGTCGCGGAGAACTGTTTCTGACGATGCCGACGGCAACTCCGTGATATTCTAAACGTTTCAAATTTGCAATTATTTTTCTTCTTTTAATTCGTTTTTGTTTTTTTTTTTCTACGTACCCGTTCCCGGTAGATATTGTTCGCCGTATTATGCGTGTACATTACTCGATAAAGTCCAACGGAAATCGATTTGTTGTTCCTAAGACTGTCCCCTGTACCACCGTTACGCTTGGGGAAAATCGTTATTTGTACCATATCGCCACTGCGGACTTGTCAGTTCAGCATGAAACGGCAGCTGCTTAGAAATAGGTACGACTCCAATCGCACGGCACGTGTTGTATCGATACCGATCGAAAATTACGATTCTCGGTCCGGCCGAGTACCTACTTTTTGTACAGCGGCGAGTCGAATCAGCGCAGCCAAGATCAGGTTTTCAGTGCATCGTTTTGTCACCGCATCAACGCGGAAGTTTTATCACACATAGGTATTATATTGTACCGTGTCATCGTTGAACAATTTTTACAGTTTCGACAAACTAAATAATAACGCATTTTGTGTCTTAACTTGTGTGCGATCGACTTATTGAGATAAAAAAAAAAAAAAAAAAATCGATACTCGTGTAAGAAAGAGCTTAAAACTTTGACCCATACCCCCTCCTCCCACCATCAAAATATTTTTCTGGTCACCGCACTGCCGACAGAAGCTAGGATACGACCAACGCGTCCGTAACAGGGTTTGTGTCAGCGGTGAATTCATCGAATTTCACTGTAAAAGAAAAATAATACCGCCATATTTTGATGTGTTGCTATCCTGAGTCGTGGCACTATTGTACCAAGGGTGCGAATTATTAACCGCGGACGCGACTCGGTTATCGCGACGTGTTTTTAAATTTATTTATTTCATTCACTAGCGCGCGGTTTTCCCTCGTCCGATTTTCCGGACGACGGTTCCTAACCGCGTACGCAGTAACAACAATCATTGTTCTATTTCGATTTGTTCGGCGGCAATACTTTATGAACATGATATATACGATTTAAGTTGTGTCTTTGACCAGTCTCGTAGCTTATCGATACCTTCCTTGTCCGTAAGTAGAGCACATGTCCATTCGTCGGTGACATATTTCCGCAAACGTTCAAATGGTAATCTCCAGAGGAGGTCGTGTTCAATAAATAGATAAAAAATAAAAATTAAAACATTGAAAAAATATTTTATTATAATATTGTGCGGTATGATATATTATTGTCCTGTTTATCGGCGTAATCGTTCAACTGTATTGTTTCAAAATTAATCGATAGGCATTATGAATGATTAAAAATAATTTACCGTTTTATATGAACGAATGACCGTAATCGGTCGGTAAAAGCGAGAAACGGAAAACGTGTAATGTTCGTCGGCTATATGACATAAGCGCCAAAGGTACAAAAATGACAAAAAACATTTGCGCTAAAATTAAAATATGCATATAAATAAACATAAATATAATAAATCGGTTGATTGTGACTTTTTAGAAAAAAAAAAAATGTCAACAATAAACTAAAATATACATACAAATAAATATAAATATAATAAGTCTGTTGATTGCGGTTTTTTTTTTAAAAACATTTCAATAATAATTCAAAATAATGCGTACAAATAAATATAAATAAAACGAATCGGTTGATTGCGATTTTATAAAAAAAAAAAAAAAATGTCAATAATAAATTAAATACACAACAAAAATATGACATTATATATAATGTCATTACGTTATAAAATACACATTACCACTGGCAACAATCTATATTTTTGCGCTTTAAGTAAAATCCACACAACTCTTTTATTGGCAATAGTTTTTGTAAAATTCGCTTAAACGATTGGCGCTTACATGAATGCTTATAAAATAGACACTAACAATAAGCAAAACTGCTCACACACTGTCCATGTGACGATCTATCGTAATCAGACGATTACATTTGTCGATTATGATCAAACGTTTGAAGTTCCTGAACGATACAGTTCTAAATTTAATATCTGTTATTTAATATGTATATGAACCTAGGCAAAAAGGCACCTAGGATCTTGACGTTTTAGTACGATACGACTTTGGCGCTATTGTCTTCCATCATTTTCGTCGAGGACCCAAGCCGGATATATCGTGAGAAAAACATGAACGCGATTCGGGCAGTGTATAATTTTTGAATACGATACGAATAATCGTCATCGGTCGCGCGTCGTGTTTAAATCGTACGCTGACTTAATTTTACAATCTATGCGTGAACTGCAGTAGTGATTGTAGAAAAGAATTTCCATGCAAAAACGGCAACACTCGGGTGGACAATGCACACAACTTTTAGTTATACTCTACTGTTTGTATAGAATAACAGTACATATTGTAGTATTTTTTTATTATTTATTATTTTTTTTTTCATACGCGCATATTATAACCATAGTTCATTGGGTTTTTATGAGTACATTCTGCATAGACAAAAGTCTCAAAAATGATGTTCAACACTAATTAGAGAAGTGAATTCAGAATGACTAAAATCAGAGACGAAAACGAAAAAATATGATAGAAAAAAAACACACACATTACGTATTAGGTCTTATTAAGTATAATTTTTCTCGTCGGTTGTTTATTATCTTCTTCGTCTTAAGAAAAGAATCATGATAAGTTTATAAATGAATAAGTACATAAAATATGGACATTTTTAATATTTACTTACTATTTCTTCCTCCGTTGACGTACCGACACCATTTTTCACTATATGTACTTATAACTTTTAAATAACTGAACTGCTTATAAAATATATATGAGAGCAGAGATAACTTGACTACCCCAATGAAATTTCAGGAAGCGAGTACTCTGGGTCCCCTTTCGCCACTCCATGAATACGCTGAATATGTCACTAACTTCTATAATACTTAAAAGAATATTTTCACGAAGACCCACCATAATTATGCATGATCTATAAAGTGATGGTCGGACTGATTTCGATTTCTAAATGATCTAAAAATATATCTATATTTATTATATTCTTAATATTATTATCTAATTATAAAGAAAAAAAATTCTGAGCACTTAACTATGCTTAAGCTATATTTAGGTATCTATAGATCTTGTGAGACGCATGCGCGTATTTAAATACACTTACATATACACATATATATATAAGGAAAATTAATTTTTGTTTCAACATTTTTTTTTTTTTTTTACATCGAACCAAAGATTATAAAAATAGAATATGGAATGAGATAGCTCAAAAAGTTGAAACAGATTGTCAAAATATAGAGAGAGTTGGAAATGGGAAAAGATAGTTCTGGCGGTAAAGTTTATCAATGGAACACTTAGCCAAAAAACCATAGATTGCGTGTCTTATACGTTCAATCGCATCTACACCCCGAGAATCCTTTCCTCCCCCCACGACGTATTTTATTGATTAATATTCAAATACAATATATATTATACGGCCTATACAGTATAAAAGACCGTCGTTTAACAGTGATTGCAGCAACAGTAATCATCGGCTTGGCTTTTGATCGAGTTTTCGGTAGTTTACGATTAGGAAATGATTATAGTTTATGTTTGGGAAAAATTTCAGGTACCCGATCGACCCGTTTCCTTCCGCCGGCGACAACGATTTCGCACTTAAATCGAAATCGCACACATATGACGGTAAACACGGGGAAAATTACGAGTGGAAACGGTTTTTTATTTTTAAATTCTATATACAGTATACATGTATAGGTACGTGCATTTGATAATCGTTTATATGAGTTCAGCGGATATTCGACGATGAAGTCGTTACGCGTTGGATATTCGAATGCAGATATAATTGCAGAAATAGGTTCGATTTAATATACACATATAGGCCAACGTTGTGAATAGATATTGCATTTTGTATTATATAACACATGACACAGTATAATCTCTTGGACAATAATACACACAGACACACGAACAGAACGTGCAGTATATATTATTATTATTACGGTATACCTTATAGCTCCTGTATACCGTGCTTCGCGTCAGTGTATTATATTGTATGCTATTATTATGTAACGAAATCATGTCGGTAAAAACGGCGTAAAACAAGAAGAAATTATGCGATTTAAAGAAATTAAATTAACATTTAAAAAAAATCGTCACTAAGGTATGGGAGATAATAAAATAAACGGTCGAGTACACCGATGTGATCATAAACAGCAAGGCAACTGCAGGGTACCAAAACATATAAGGAAATATTAATCGACTTAAAACAACAATAATAATAATCGTTATTATACAGCTATTAGTATTGTTGCACGGTGTTTTACATTTTAATTGTATACTCGTGCGACAACAACCGAAGAAAATAATTTAATACAATTATTATTATTATATTTCCTATAAATTATAATCAAATTCAAACAGGCATGGTTTTCCATTGTATAGTTAAAACCAAATGTGTATTTATTAATACCACATTAAGAAGGAAAAAATAATACTCGATTTACTGAAATGTAAACATATACTTTTCTAAGGCTTCAGTTTCCAACAAAATTAAATAATAATAATTAAATTATATTATTATGTCTATAACCACAATTCACTTAAAAAATAACAATAACAAAAAATTAAAAATTCATGTTTTTCGGTAACCATTATTTATTGTTGTATCGGGTTTTTTTTTCGCGTGCGTAGGTAGAAAAATTACGTGCGGTTTTTAATACGATTACGAAGTTGTCCTTCGTGTCTGGGACTCGGAATCCGAGTATCTAAATATAATTTAGTGTACATGGAAACAATTTTGGGTAACTTCTTTAATTTATTATTGAATAACCTTGGTGCGCCGTCGTCGTCGTCTGCTTTCAAAAATATGACTGAGATATTGAATATTTTAGCATTATGTACGGTGCACACTGCACAATGCACCGATACTATTTGGCGATGAATTTTTTTTTTTCGGTTAGGCTATCTGCGAGTATCGGCTTACAAGCGACGTGATGACCTCGTGCAACGAAACAAATATATTGCATTGTGTATGTGTGTACTATTCGTATGTATACCGAAACAACTGAAGCCAAACCCTTAGAAAGCGATTTTATTTTTATTTTTTGTTGTTTTGTTTTATGCGTTGAACTGTCGAAGTAGGTACAAAAATTAAACGTCAACAAATTTCTAAATACCTACTCCGAAATGCGTTAAGTAGAAAAATAAAATAAAAAGTAACTGGCATTTTTTCTTTCATTTAACTTGTCCTTATTTAGAAATCTTTATGCTCTGGATATCACATGATTACGATTAATTAACTAATGTTCTTTCTTTCAAACATTAGTATTGAGTTAATTATGTAATTGGTTATATTCAATTTTGACGTGTATTCATGGAGACAGAAAACACTGCAGATAAAATTACACAATTAGAATGCAAATAAATATGTGTAATTGATCTATATAAATAGCGAAATATTTATTGAATAGTATAAAAATTGTTTAACTGTCTATTGTATTCAACAAAATTAAAAATTTTCTTATTGTATAAAGTCCATTATTATATTATTCTGGAAAATATTGAATTTATATTAACATTTTAGAAATATCGAATCAGTAATTTGTAGGAACTCTATGACAAATCATTACATATATAGACAATTTTATTAATGTATGCATGTATTTTTCCAAAACTATACGCACAAATTAATCGATGAAATAAAAAAAAATATATAAATATTTTTGAAAGCTAAAAAAAAGCTGAATGAGAAATTTTCGAATTTAGATAGTCTATCAGAATTGATAATTTTGATATCGGAAATACAGTTAAATGAAGTCAAAGAATATTGCGAAAAATGTTATAGTTAAGTAATATGTTTTATAAGTAATAGTTTTTATAATTCATAAGATGAATCGTGTCAATGTTCGATCACTAAACTATTAAACATAGACGACATCAAAAATTATTTAATTTTTTTACTAAATATTAAAATGTTTATTGTTATATATATTTAAATGTATTCATTTTTTATTACCTGATTTAATAATGTAATTATATATATATATATACTGGAATTATAACCTGTTTGTTTTAACCTATATATATATATATATATATATATATATATATTATATATTATTTTAACCTATATATACATTATATATACACATATATAATTGTAGTTAATAATTACATAAACAAAATACAAATAAATTAAGTAAAAAGTTAATTTTCCTTCATAAACTTGATGTGATATTGAAAATGCTAAGCAAGTTATGGCTTAGACATAATTTATAATATAATTTTAACCATATTATATTATCATAACGAGCAAAATAATAAAATAAAATCCAAATAATTTATACTTATTATAAACATAAATTTATTTTATTTAGTTATTTATCAATTTGTGTTATAAAATATACTTTACTATAGTAAATGTAAAATGTAAATTGTAAATATGAATGTAAATTTGTATACATATTTAGCCTATCATTAACGACGAACGATCTTATATCATTATTAAAAATAAAGTAGATATTAATCTACGTTTTATTTGCCAAAATACAGTGTAGAAGCAGTTTACGAGGGCTTTTCAGGTGATAAAAATTAATACAACTGTTGTTTGATGAATATTCAACCCACATGTTACATGTTGTAGATACCTAAATAACAGCTTAACAGAATTAGTTATTAAAAACTGGATAAAAACAAGTATAAAATGTGGATAATCAGTTTCTGTTATTTTATGGTACGAAAAAAATAATAATATTATAATACTTAAGCTCCTTAAAAATAATATCAAGATAATATTGACCCGTGTAGATTTGACTACAATATGTTGCCATAATATTTATCATTAATTTTTATAAACCTCTCTTCGGATTCCGATTTTGTAGCAAAATATTGTTGATCAGAAAAACATAAATAAATAACTTATTATATTATTAAAAAATTACTTGCAGTATATGTAAATATAGTCGCAGAGATATTTTTACGCTTAGTGTTTAAATTTGATTCATCGTGGTTTTAAACATAATCACATATGCATGTATTTTACAGGTTATTTAAAATAATAACATAAGGAAAATATATTTAGTAGTATTTAAAGGAAAAAATAACATGAATTATTTTGATTTGTTTTGATTATGGTTTCCAAAACATTTTAAATTTGATTAGGGTGTCGCCTTGAGCCCGAGTACCATATAGGTTTGCTAATTCTAATCTAATAGAGCTTATGAAGGTTTTCAATACATAAATCGTTAAAAACAATTATACTGTATACCATACATTTATGTTAATTGAATAGATGATATTAAATCAAATGATTGAAATGTGTTATAATCTTATAATACTTCCTTATTAATGTTTTGTATAATGTGTAAATGTACCTATACTTTGAACAATTATTTGCCTACAAAATAAGAAGTATGAATAATATACATTGCATGTAAAATGCATTTGTCCACTATCCACATACACATAATATAATAAAATAATGAATATATATGTAAATACATTGTGATGTACAGAGATAGCAATGTGAATACGTCATTTGTAATTATCCGACGTGAAATTCACTGAAGTTATTTAGAATAGAACATTACAATAAAAGACGTTCAAAAGATGAAACGAAAGATATAATATGGCAAGCAGCCGATGAATATAATATATCTAGGTGAATAATTATAAGGTGGATCTTCTTTTTAATAATAATAAAAATTAAAACCTGTGTCTGCATAAAAATCGACCTCTGTTCTTATTCCAAATGTAATAGTTAACTAAAAATCATATTTTGTATTGGCTGCCATAGAAACTTCGCAGTGGTGTAACGTTTATCCATAACAATAATATTATTCAATAAAAATAACTAGTTTTATCAACGGTGCTCATTGTGAGTTTCAAGGGATTGATCGACGTTGAAGATTTTTATAATTACTATGAGTTTTAAATTATTTTATAAAATTAATTAATATACTTTTGTATAACAATATTCCAAAAATTGAACTAGTGATTGAATAAATTGACGCGCGGTCTTTTTGGTACCAGTTTTTATCAAATTATCCATGGCAGTTGCTATTGAAAATCGAATAACCCATTGAATATTACATTTTAATTTTGATTAAAAAACTAGATATTATTGCGAGAGAGAGTACTTACATTTAGGCCAATGCGCGGAAATCGTTCAGAGGGGAGGAGGGCTCAAAATTATATATATTATTTTAGATAAGAAGTAATATAAAAATACATGAAATATTCATGATAAAAAACATCAGGATCGAAAATCAATGAATTCTGAACAGTTTAAATAGATAACTTATCAGTGAAAATGCGTTCTGTCGATGACTGGATTTATATCAATATTCAACAGTAGGTAAAAAATGCTTCAAAATTCAATTGAAAAATGCGTTAAATAAAAAAAAATTAATACTGTTAAAACAGTAATAGAAAACTACGTACGAACTTTCCAGTCAATTTATCTTTTATAAATTTAAGACTTTCTTACTAAAAATGTATGTAAAAATATTCGCAATGGGGGAGGAGTTAGAGCCCCTCCTTTGCACACGAGTCTGCCTATATTATTATATTGATTCGTCGATCTTAATTTAACAGCAGTAGTTAGCTGCATGTATAAGTATAGATCAGTACCAAACTTTAATCAATGCGTCTCATGAAAAAAAAAGAAAATATATCCATTATACAATAATCTTATTGAACTTTTTCGAAATACGTTTAATAAATTAAAGTATATAAAGTATATAGTAGGTCATTCGAATATCTGAAAAATTGTGTTTAAATAACGTCAACAATATTTGCAATAAAGTTATTGATTTATTTATAATATAATATACTTAATAAAAACTGTATCCGTCCCAGTTATAAAATTGCTTTAATATCAAAGTAGTTGAACTGTACAAAAAAAAAATAAGTATTACATTAAGAACAAGATTCAATAAAAACAAAAAATTACTAATTAAATCTTTTAAATAAAATTTTGTTATTGAGATAAAATACCCCACAATTTTTTACTACTGGGTTCCTCATAATCACTATAATATTTAAATGCACCATTTTCATTGAAAACCTCACAAAGTTTTATTCGTTTAATTTAAAAAATATATTTTTAGGTCAATGGTAACAACAGTATTTTAATATACAACGAAGGAAAATATTAAAAAAGTATAGACTGAGTAACTAACGTTCTAATACAGTATTTTTTCTTGCACTTTAAATAGATAAATTTATTTTAACGATTTTTAACGGATTTACTTCTAAAGAAAAAATAACCTACATGCAGACGACCATGTATTATTATATTATCTCTAGAACACATAAAACGCTCTAGCAAAAGTAGTAATGTAATACAAAAAAAAAAAAAAAATACAAAAATACACATATGTTCATGATGATTTTATAATAATATAATACATTTGAAAACTATTCGTATAGAATTCGTTGTTATATTTTGATCTCATTAAACATTGTTCATTATAGAATTACGAACGTTGTACGTAAATGTTTTCATTACAAACTGCTGAGAAGAAAAACTATGCGTTCGACGTCGTACGATTATGCTGTATGTATAGTGTATTAATGTACTGTATAATCCATTAAGCGCACAGTATAATAACGCGTGTTGTAATTATACGCGGAATTTCGATGAAAGGAGACTTGACAAAAAAAAAAAAGAAAAAAAGACGCAGACCCTTTCACACGAATTATTCTTCGCGAAAATATTACTCACAATTGAAACGTAATAAAAATGATCATATGCGCGCGCGTATGAAAGCGAATGGGTGCGGTATAACTCGTCATAACATGTTTAATATACATACGCCTATACTACTACTCGAACGAAAAATGCTGTCCCTAATAATATTTCTTCAGACCGTTTACAGAACTATATGGAGCGTGCAAATCGCCGATAATTTCGTACAACATAATATATTTTGTTCGTGTGTATTGTTTCGCTTTGCATACAGCATTATGTCCCCCCTAGGCACATGTAACGTGCACTCACTTGTGTGTGTGCTCGTGTATGTGTGCTTGTGCGTCCGTTTGTGTTGGGTTAGGTTAGTTATGTATGGTAAAATATATTTTGCGAAACGACACGACATTTTTACATACTCTGGACGCAATACAGGGTTACCGATGGCGTTATCGAACACATTAATATATAAATTATACTGCATGTTTATAGTTTAGGATTCGATTTTTTTTTCAGAAACCGGATCTCTCATGAGTTTTTATCAATGAGGCTCAGTATTTGTTGGCGAGAAGTTAAAACTAAATAAGTGAATAAAATTAATATTACGTGAGTCGGTCGTGTACACGGGACAATATAATCCGGGTCGTCTCCGACGCACGTGTCGATAAACGATACAAAATCCGACGTGTGCAGTTGGTCGTAGTCCGGACATGCGTTATTGTAGCAGAGGGAACGAAAAAAAAAAAAATGGACCGACTACCCTAAACGGGGGTTTTAGGCACGCCCACGGGTAAGATGGTGTGACGGTTCGTTGTTATATAAGAAAAATATGTAATATAGACATGGGTCGTGATATAGACTATAGGCGTACGTTTACGTTGTACCTAGAAACGTTTTCCAGCTTTCGACTGGTACGATGAGGCTTACTTGAAACGTACTGGATGATCCAAAATATAATTTATTTACTGATTTGGTAAATTTTAAACGAATATTCTACAATTTTAAGAGATACAAACGTATCCATTGTTCGCTGACATGTCCCCTATGCATTATATTTGTGGAAACTACATAAATAAAAACAACGGTAAGCAGTGGTTTAGTATGGCCTATAGTATTTGGCTTGGTATTAGGTGAATAATCGAATTTCATTTTAGACTTAAAGTGAAATTTTAAGTAGCAATCAGGACAAAAAAGCCTTTATGATAAATCTGATTAGTTTTTTATCCTTTCTATTCTATTTTTTGGGTACACTTTTGTTTCGTAAAAATGTTTACTCGTTAAATATTAGATTATTCTTTCGAACGTTTTTCTTGACCCGAGTGCGATTCCATCTTTCCCGTATTGAGGTTGAACAAGATACTTAAAAGATGCACAAGACGTTCAAGCGTTCACATTATTGTCTTATGCCCGAACATAAGCCGGTATGGGGCGAATCTTAATCGTTTCTGAAAATAAATCCCGGAAGCTTTTGTCGAGCTGCGACTCGGATGAAAGTAACCTGCGAGTGAGTGTGTGCGATATGAGCGCGTTCGCGTAACGGTCGATGCCGATCGCTAAGAAGGGGTGAGGGACTCGGTTTCGATTTATAATGTTCGATCGATGATCGCAGTTGTGATTGGATCACGGCGTGTCTTTCAGCGGCAGAGAAAAAACGGACACGACACAAACGCGAGACGAAAACGCAGACCATTGTGTTACCGGTGTAGCACGAACACATGACGTGCGCTCGCGTGTTTCGTGTTGAAAATATTAAGTAGCAACCGGTCGCGTTCACACACGCTCGATGGTGCCGTCCGCGATGGGGGCGGTCGACGGGGGCACGTGAGGACCGTGCGCAGGAGACCTTGCCGCTCGCCGTACGTCGGAAATACGCTGTTGTTGACGTGCAAATTTCGACGTAGGCTAACGATTTGTGGACCACCGGTGTAGCGGGTGACGCGAACGATGTCGCTTCGCGGCGCGCGTTACGGCCACGATGGCCACGGTAGTGCTATTGACGGTATCGGATGACCGAGGACGTGGAAGAGCGCGCGCGATCGCGTTGCTCTTCGGATCGAGTGACGACGTTCGTCGGCGGGAAAGTCGAATGATCGACGGGGTGCAAATGCTGCTGCACAGCGGTGTCGGTGAAAGGAGGGGCGGTAGGGAAACGTCTAACCGTCCGTCAACGATCGCTGCGTCCACGCGTATTGATCGGTTTCCCGTTTCGTCGCGTTGCGGCCCAGCAGCCTCACGTAACTTTTGTTACTATTGTCACACGTGTGTACGCGCGTTCCGCCGAAACTCCGGTCGGCGACCAAGAGCAGTGGAGCAACGAGCCCCGAGACCCAAAGGGGCCATCATCGTAGACGGTGCACTTGGAGGGTATTTTTACCGCGAAAGAATCGAACGGCGCGTTTAAATGTAATGTACGTGATGATGAGTAGTGAATATCGGGGAAAAAATTTGAATTTACCAATGTTTCGATTGCCGCGTAAGGCCCGAAGATCCTAGTTGCGCCACTGACCAAGATCAGTTCGCGCGGCGTACGTGCGCACCGAATTTCCGACGGTCGCGCGTCCCGGACCTATGTCACTGCGGTCGTCGGTGCGCACGGACAGCGGGCCGGGGAACGCGGAGTAAAAGGAAAACGGGTTTTTTCTCCTTTTTTTTTCTTCTTTATTTTTTTTTTTAGGGAGGGTCGTCGACCCGTCGCCGCGCGCAGCAGTTTCGTCCGGTTTACCGCGCGCGCACAGAATGCAATAAAAATCGCACGCACGCGTTGCTGGCCGCCGCGCCGTCACGGCACGTCCGAAAAAAAAAAATAATAATAACACAGCAGACGGAGTAGGAGACGCGTGGCGGAAGAGCCCTATTGTCTCGGCCGAGTCGTCGCGCGCGGGTACGTTGAACGTTTAAGTCCTCCGCGACGGCGTGCGCGCGCGCGTTTTCGATCATGCGTTAGATTTCCATGTATTTTTATTGTTCGTATATATATTTTATTTTTATTTTTTATTTTTTTCTCGTTCCGTTTACACACGTAAGTGGTGTGTAACACCCCCGACGACCGAGACGCGCACGAGATATTTGTTTACGATCGTCGTTCGTCTTCGCCGCCGTCCAGGTACTTGCCGACGTATATTTCGACCGCGTGTGCGAACCTGAAAAACCCGGTGCCGCGGACGTGCGGCAATCGCGCGCGCCCAAAACGGCGTAACGACAAGACGGCGGAACTGACCTCGGTTCACTCGGCGACCAGTTACGTGCACGCACGCGAGCCAGAATCCCCGATTACCACCATTATTCTTCCATCCGACCGCCGTCGCACATTTTGTGTCCACTGTGTCCCGCTACCCGTCCACCATCACCAACACCGCCCCTTCCGCGCCATACGGTTCGCCAGCCGCCCGACGCTGCCCCGGAGTTTCTTGACCGGCGGGTGCGCGCGCGTATCGCAACGTTCATGCATAATGCATGTGTACGTCGACGACGGTTATCCGATGCGCGATCTGTCCCTCGATGGGGATGATCGCGATTTCCGTCCGTTCCCGTGCACGTTACGGGATGTTCGGATTCGGTACACGAGGATGCGGACACCGGTTCTGTTGCAAACGTCACGTTTGTTGCGTGCGTGCGCGTACCGATGGCGATGGACTTCGGGCGATTCGGCGATTCGTGTCACTCCCTCGAATCGAATACACCGTACGTCGGTGCCGTACACACGGCCGACCCTTAAGCCCCGATGTCCCATTGGCCTCCTATGTTCGTACTCCATTACTCCTAACCTGTACGCACGACATTTTACACTCCGTATTGATTCTACAAATGGCACGATAGATAATCGGCATAGTTTTGGGCAATGATTTTAAAATGCGCTTTAAACGTTGAACCGACCGACATTTCAGCCTATGTAAACAATAATTTTTCGAATTGCTCTAAACACAACCGGAAAACTACCGACGGTTTCACAGAAAAACCTGATTTTTTCCAACGAGAGTTTCAAACATTTGAACTTTAGAAATATAAATATAATTACACGAACGAACAAATCTGAAAAAGTAAATTTCAATAACAATTTACGTCAAACGACTAACTAACGCGTGGTACGATAACCAAGTTCTGAACGACCGCGATTGAAATGTGATAGGAACGTCATAGCCTAACCTAGGTCAACACTTCAGGGTACTAAAATTTGATTTATACGGTTATTTTCGTTAATTTTGGAACCTCGAACATCTGTCGTATACCTTGTAAAAGCTGTAACTACGCTTTCGTTGCCGGCCGCTTATTAAACATTTATTTATATATAGACGTAGGCGAGCGAACGAAATCGTATTCAATCGTCTCCGTGTACATATACGTGTGCGTGTAGTTTGCTGACGATTTTTTTTCGCTCCGTTCCGTTTAAGATTCGAGTAAGAGTATACAGAACGCTCGCCTGTGTGACCCTGTGTATTATGGTACGCTTCGCATGTACAAGTATTTTTTAACCGCGATGGCCGATCGTATGTTTTTACTTACTCTGTCCGTTTTTATTCGTTATTAAAATTGCATATTTATAAACACACCTATTACGTGCATGGTAATACTATATTTGCAGGCTACATCGTTATTTCGTCAGTCACCTGTGTATACCGAATACTTGTATTGTTCTTTCTAATATCATACACACTACACGTCTACACACACACTCGTTATCTTTTAATATTATATCATGTCTAAATCAGACTCCATGTAGAATTTTTACGTTTATCTTTTCACCTAAAAGCTGAACCTCTTGTATTCATAAATATTCGCTGATTCGAGTGTACGGTTTGTATAAAATAAAACATTGTCTAAAGATACCTGCATAATACGCATATAAATTATTATGAAATATTTTATTTTATGCGTGTGGTTTAAAATCAGGTACCAAGCTATAATAATATTGTAGTAGGTAATGGTAGTACATGGTAGTATATATATATATATATATATTAAGTAATTGTTTTTTTGGTTAAATTTGATTTAATTCTATGTAGATACACCTATACTGCCCGCGGGAAACAATGCTGAAACCGAACATAATGTCATGTAATTGTACGCTATAACGTTAATGTATATATACATGTAGGTTTGAAAAGTTTTAAGTTTACAAAAAAATGTTCTACACTATTATTATCTTTGACCTCAGACTGCCTCAATAGGAAGCTATCTTTTATTTCTATCGTTGAAATGAATCATCATATTTATGTGTGTGCGTGTGTGCGCATATGTGTGTAAGTGTGTGTGTGTGTGTACGAGATAACCATGGCCGATGAGAGTTGTAACTTAACCTAACCTATATAAAAATATCAATGTTTTTGATATCACTATCTGTGGATACACCACATTTTACATGTATTATAATCACTAAGTCGCGTAGTATAATTGTATTTAAAACAATTCGTGGGTCCAATCTAATCTTATTACTATAACCAACCGATAAACTTATTTAGTAGCGTTTTCGATTCGCGAGTAAATAAATTTGCAGTCTAAAACAAACTTTAATGGAATACAAGTCTAATTTTACCGATCGAAACCTTCAATAATCAAATACTCTTATGTATACACTCAGGAATTATTAATGTGACTGAAATAAAAAATTGTGTAAACATAAGAATTTAAATCTAACTATAGCGTGATTTTATTGAAATATTGATAACGAATTTAATTACTACAAATTGTGTCTAGGCACTTTTAAAAAAACACAATGCTCGTAGATAAAGCTCACAACAATAATGCATCAATAAGTACTCATTACGAAAATATCCTGGATATTATATAACATAATAGGCCACGTTCGAATTGTTTATTTCTAAACTACGTTAAACGTCATAAATTACTGTAAAAGAGCGATTATACTTACCTAACACATAAATATCGTATAATATCAATAGCAAAATATGTTATAATTACAAATAAAAAACAATATCTATGTAGTAGATACGAGCGTAAATTATAAACTATTATATAATACATAATGTTTATTATATCATGCTGCAGTATTTTATGTAGATGATAAGAATAAATAATATGTATAACTATGTATATACTATATACTCAATTTATTTAGAAGTATCACAAACGTGTGATTCCTCCTCATGTGTATAAACACTCATTCGACTGTCTGTAAATTATAAATATTACTTATTGTATAAATTGTACGTATTGCAATTTATTTAGTTAATTAAAATAAAGTAATTTTTCCATATTTTATTGTTCAGATTATTACACTAAAAAAACAAGGTTGTGCATTAACGAGTTAAAAAGTTAAAGTGAAGATAAAAAGTTAATTTTATATTTACTTTTTAACTTAACTGGTTACATTTGGATTTTCATAACTTAACTATTAACTTACTAAATTCATTTATAATGAACGTGAAATTTAACGAAGAATGAGCTCTAAAAAAAATAGTTAAAATTGTTCAGATTTACACATCAATAATCAGTCATTTAAAACTATTTTGGCAACTATACATAATACATGTAATATTTTGTCTATAAATCATAAATATGATATAATATATTATTATATATTATATTGTCACTAAATTGTGTTAAAGGTGATTTATTTTAATTTTTAACATTTAAAGTATTATCAATTGTAAATAACAATATGCATATATGTTAATTTAAAGGATGATTCAAAATATATCGGTTACACAATCAATGTATATTTCACAACTCATCAAATATTTTTCTATTTGAAACTAATTTGGCAACTATTATAAAAACGTATATTATTTTGTTTGCTTGTATTACATATATACATCGTATTCAAGGTGATTTCTTTTGATTATTTTGCGTTTATTATATTAGCTGTAAATAATGGTATTATACATTTAACAGATAATATAATTAAAATGAACAATACATTTAATTTAAATTTAAAAGGCTCGTGTTATTAATTTATTTTTAATAAATAAACATTTGATTTGATTTTATAAAATAAACCCAATTAAGAAATGTACAGCCACATATTTTATAGTATCACCAATTAAAAGATTTATTTTTGAAATGATTCAGTGGATTTTTTTTTTTACCTTAAAAATTCCGTAACTAAATAAATTGATTAAAAATGTTAATAACATTGGCATTTTGGATTAATTAAATTATAATAAAGATGACGAATATTGATTTAAACTGAAAATGGTAAAAATAAATGTTACTTCTTCAGTAAGCCTTTCTTGCGAACACTTAAAAAGAAAAATATGTTAATTTTGAAGTTTACAGACCAAATTTAAGAATAAATTCAAAGGTTTTACATTACTCTTTTGCATACATGGTAATTTGGACTACTTAGTACTTATGATGTATATCTAATTATGAATTCTTGAGTGTTTGGGAAAATACTAAATATTTTATGTCGATGAATATGTTTAATAATCGAAAACATGTCCGAACTCTTATGTGTATTAACTGATATACTGTAAAATATAGACATAATATGACATATATTGCGAAAAAAACGAGCGTAGAAATATTTAAAAAAAATGTTAAAACATATTGATAATGAACAGGTCCCTTATTAAAAAATAAATTTACATATATTTGATGTGTACGTATATATATAAAATTTCTATAGGTATACGCAATATTAAAAAAAAAAAAACGGAGCCAGACGGATTATAAAACAAAATAGACACATATATTACACTTTGCCTTTTAACAAACAAATATAAATAATAATACTGATTACACAGCCAAAAAAATAAAAATACGACAGACGATCACATCATGCTTTATTAAAATTAACGACTATAATACAAATTTATTGTTATATTTTATAACACAGAACCGTTTATATCGAATTGAAATGATTGCAATTCAATTACATAAAATAGTAAATTATTTTGTTGCTGTAGTACAATGCAGATAATTATTGTTTGTATAATGAAATATAATATGTTATACGAATAGAGCTTGTCGTGTCATCATAAAAGTTTTGTTTATTTATTTATTTATTTTAAGTGTGTACCATCTATTTGGTTTTTCTTGTATATAATTGCATCAGTGGATTCAAATCGACCGAATAAATTTATTCATAAATATTTCTACGCATTCTAGGTATATATATTTAGTGAAATTTAATAGGTAACAAAAAATAACCTTGTTTCTTTGTCTTGTCATATTATAATATCGAGTTTATTATTTATTTTTTTTTTTTTAAGAAAAATAGTCACGGAGCTTAACGTTTAGCGTTTAGTAGGTACGTGCCAATAAAATTTTGTTGCGAAATTATTTAGTTAACAATTAAATAATTTTGTGATACGTAAAAAATAAACAAACCGGTTTTTAAATTTTAAGTGTATCCAGGGTCAAGAGGTCCATCTTCTTTACACCCATAATTATAAATAAATGTATATATATTTATTTAATATTACACGATCAGTCAATAATGGATTTGCAACAATTTACTAACAAATATTGCATTTGCAAAAAATATAACATAAAACTTAAATGTTTTAAACAATTTGTACAATAATATATATATATATATATATATATATATATATATGTATATGTATATTAGTTTTTTTATCTGTTATGTTGGAATTAATTCGAATAGTCGTTTTTCAAATACAAGGAGATTTTGTGAGTACTTGAAAAATGTATATTTATTAGTACATAGTCATTTAATTCGCAAATGTTTGATAGAATAATGTTGACAAAATTTAAAAATGAAATTTACCTTTAACATTCAATAAAATATATTGCATTGGGACAGCTTTAACACCACATAATATGATACGTCATGAAAATGGTTCTATTGAAATATGTTTATTTATGTGATATGACAGAAAAACCTATTCATTTTTAATCAAAACGTTTTAGTTGTTATGTTTTTCGTAGTTGAAAAACGTACATTTACTGAAATTCGGTTCGAGAGAAATATTGAATTGTATTAAAAAATATTTACAACGTTCCGGCTAAGAAAACAATATTTTTACATGATATAAATAAATGTTAAATTTTTCAAACATAGCATGATTTTTTCACTAATTATGTAGGCTGACATCGTAGCACAGCGTAAAATAAAAAACGACCGGTAACATGCATAACCCGTGAGAGTTTTCCACGAGAAAAAATATGACACCCACCCGATAGGCATATCAGTCGAAAAATGTATGTTTATTATGATTTAAGGTATAACAAAGAACGTTGTACGAATAATTATTTTAATATTAGCTATTGTGCCGTGCTCTGTGCTGCACCGAAGGTGCAGAGATGTTTTGTCATTGATGCCGAAAAAGTGAAAGGACTGCAAAATTCACACCTACATATGCGAAACACGAGTTCGCATTGATGTCACTGATTCCGATACAAACGATTCCATACTATATGGGTTTACGCGTTATGTCGATTATTCCATCACGACGTCAATACCCGTGTATTGTGCGAAGTGAACACTGTGTGCAATGTAACTACATAACGTTCAAAATATCATATTATAAGCAGTTGAAAGTCCGAGTCGCAGTTAATGTAATACACAATATTTGCAGCTGTGTTAGAGTATATACTTCTATTGTTACTGCAAACGTTTGCTCGAAACGCATGTACGTATTCTATAGTGCGAGTTCGGATTGAAAATATATTCAGAGTTTATGTTGGCAAGAATTTCGTAACGACAAAGCACCACAGACCAAGGGGGCCTGCAAACACTTGTGCGTAAGATCGCAAAAATAATTCGGTCCGACAGCGCGCGAAGTCAGTGCTGGTTCAAGGTCCCCGACAACGGAGTGTGTGTGTGTGTAGGGAGGCGAAGGAGTGTATGATTTTTTTTTTTTTTTATTGGTTTCTGGTTGTAAAGAGAGTAAACGTTTACGCTAGGGAGAGTGACGGAGCAAGAGAGAGAAACAAAAGTACAAAACATGGATGGAAAGAGAGAGAGAGAGAGAGAAATTATTATATAGGCGGCCAACAACCAAGGTCAAAACTGGTTTGGATTTTGGCGTAGGTCTGGGTCTTGTGTTGCTAAAAAAATAAACCGGAATGTGGTCTTTGGTAAAAATAAAAAACACACGCACAACGTGCATGCGTTTTCGACTAATGTCGTCTGCGTGTATGCTTGCATCTTCAACAAAAAAAGGATTAAAGAAAGAAAAAAACCAAAGCAATAAATACATAAATTGCATCGGGCAATACGGCTCTGCGAAACGACCGGTTTGCCCGCCCGACCTGACCTTACTTCATATGTGTTCGGTTGCGCGAACTCCGCCAATTTATATTACCCGAAATACCATCTGCACAGGCTCGTAAAAAACCGGCGCACATATACATGTGTACATAAAAATATATGAGGGTTTTTTTAGATTACGATTTATGTACCGAAAAAAAAAAATAATAATAAATATAAAAACATTGTGTTTACGCGCTCGTATATTGTGTAGTGTATACCATAATATATATATAGTACATGTATATTATCCAACCGAGATAATAATAATAATAATAATAATAATATTTTAATACAAAACCGAGACTACACTACTATTTTATACACTGCGGCGCCCCAATAAGTGTCGATAAAAATTATGCACTATGATAAAAAAAAAAAAAATCGTGGACATATGACCAGTCCACAATAAAATGATTTAATCTTGGCGGCAATGGTTCGATAACCCTATTTATAAATATGAAAATACATCGGAGCACAGCTGCATGCGAACGCTAATTGACACATTAGATCGAGGCCTTCTTATAACTGTCGAAAATAAATGACAAGGTAGATAATAAATTACTATATGAATTGTAACGGTTTGGCGAAAAAAACAAAATAATCGAACCGTTAAAATAATTCCGAAAAACGTCCTTGGAAGTTAATATATTCAAGCGGTTTTGCATTGGCTAATATATCGCCTATGAACAATTATTATGACTTGTTTACATCAAACCGTCACCTTTAACCTATAAATAATGCTTGACCAATTTAATTGAAATTGGACTTTCTTCGTTGTGTTTTGCACGCATGGTCTAAGCGCAATTAAAGTGCACTTTTGAACTTCAATAATATTATATGTTAAATAATTTTAATCACATTTCATAAATAGACACGTCCGATATAATTATTGACTTTCGAACAGTTATTGAATCGTAGGTAGTGTTATGTTTGTGTTGAAAAAATGGATCCTAATAATATGAACCTCGTGTTCGTTCGTTTTAAAAACCAAACACGGAAAATAATGTTACCGGGTCTAGTCGAAGGACAAACGAAATATTTCGTTGTTTGATTTCAATCACAAAAACACTTCATAGGTAAACCCACGGTAACATAATGTAACCTAAAATCCAATCTATCCGGTGTATTTGTTGCGGTGGAGAAGAAAAAAAATAAAAATACTCATCAGTCAATTTCGTCTTTCGCAATTTCCCGTTAAATCTTTGTAAACCGTAAATTAAATCCTATGTTCGTGTATTTAAATATCTATAACCAAACATATTTTCTCAATTGAAACGATGCAAGATGAAAGTATCCAAAAAGTATTGAACACTATACACAAGTTATAATATAGCACCGCAAAGTGTAATATCTTTAAAAACAGGAAATATTTTTGCACGTTTCACAAATACATCACACTTTATTGATTTAAAAACGCTGTACTTTTCGGAAAATGTATTACGCATGTATACAGGTACGCCTACTAAATATCCGCGTATGCGTGACGCTCGGAACCTCACACAGCTGTAGATAAAATAATAATACGACGTACTGCATTGCGTACAAACGAAAACATTAATTAAGAAAAAACCAACATGCATTACATCCAATTATTAATATTCTCGAACACAACCATCACTAAACGAGTATGATATTTCAATTTGATTTTTAATAAATAATTATTATTATTATTA
Source organism: Sipha maydis (assembly GCA_034509805.1). NCBI lineage: Eukaryota > Metazoa > Arthropoda > Insecta > Hemiptera > Aphididae > Sipha > Sipha maydis. Next base: position 131,144 of record JASXSY010002782.1, read on the forward strand.
TGTTAATTTTTCGGAACTATAAATAATATAAAACAAGTAATTATAATTATTGTATAAATATATAACGGATGTGCAAACACGTGCCGTTGTCGCATAAATGGAAGTTGTACTACGTGAATAACAATGCAATTTTTTTCGTACGTTTCTATGTCATTGAATATTCAAACTAAGCACCGCTCATGACTTCGCCATCGTCGTGTTTGAGTACATAATATTGAGTAGATAAGGATACGGATACCGTGAATGCAGCAGGAAAGAGTCTTCAAGGGGCACATCGAATGTACAATATAATATTGTCTAATGAATACAATTGGCAAATAAAATGCATAATTTAGATTTAAAAAAAAAATTGCATTCATCAAATTTGAACGCAATTTCTGCTTTAGTGTGCACGGAACGTCATATTTAACATTTAACGCTTGTGATTAATTGACTTATAAAATTATTTTGAAACTACCTTTTTGATGAAAAACAATTTAAGTTTTGCAAAGTGTATTAAGACCCTAAGCATGTGAATTTAACCAAATTATATTATATGAATGTGGATTAAATGTTTGCATAATATGTAGGCTTATAGTATTATAATTTGACTTCTGATATGGACACGACCTTTGCATTATGTATACCAAAAGCGATATTTAACTCCATGTAATTTCCTATACTAGTTGAAAACAAGTTTTTATATTGCTCAGTATATGTTATGAATCTAAAATGTAATGTTTGCATTATAGTTTGTGTGTTTTAGGATATATTTGATATTATTAGATAGATTGTTTTAATTCAAGGTAAACTTGAATATTTATAAAAACAATTTAGATTATATTATTAGGGCCTAGATTAGAGTCAGTGTTTAAACTAAAAGTAAATCCTACATTGAGATTATTTTAAATTCATAAATGATAATCAGTAGATGACGTACTTATATAGTACAGAATAAATTAATACGCCATTGTTCAGATTATAGTTAGAACCGTTTTGTTTTCTTAAAAATTCACGGTAACCTAGGTTGGCAATATTTAATTATACATATCGTGTTTTCGTGAACACGTCTTCGTCGCCACGAAAAAATGTTTATTCAGATGTACGCGCGTGTTAAGGAAATCTCAGGATTGTAGTGGAACCTCGCCGTGTCGGCGTGTGTTTAATAACATGACAAATCTAAATCGAAGAAAAAAAAAATGTAAACATTTAGTATATTATAGTCGTAGGCGTTGGTTCGTTATTTTATGCTTTATCAATGTGTTTTTTTCTTTTTTTGTTCGAAAACAACTCTTCTGTGTTCGAAAGCGATTTTTCCCAAACCAGTGCCTTTGTCGGCATCGCGTACATACCTACATTTTAAGGTTATCTAAGCAAAATTATTATTTTACATTCTCACGTGTCACGCCGAGGACCAAGGTTGGCGCAGATAAATTCACTCTCACTTACGACGCTCATGGCAAAGTCGCGTATTACACGCATGTTACGTAGATATCGTACGAACAAAATACTGATGTCTTGGATTCGGATATCCACACACATCAATATCTATATCATAATTTTCACGAGATAAATATTTGCGTATCGAAAACTGCGTATGTCCGTGTTTCACGTACGCGCACGCATTTACCGGACTCTATAATTTATGTACCGTTTCACGTAAAAGTGTAATAAACATAATACATTTACAAATTATAGATGGGACATTTTTAATTGGACCAATTTATCGCGAACAAATGAATACATACATATATATTTTTATATATTTAAATTATTGCGTAGAACTACGTATTGTGACGCTCGGTACATAGCGGTGAGAAAATCGTCCTTACAATAACAAACGGAGCCATTGCAGTGTACAGCGGTGTACGTGCGAACGCAATTAGACACCTGGCACACGTTTCCCGGCCATGAAATGAAATGTTATTTTCACCGTGCAGCTGTTGGATTGTTTCGATAAATTTCGTATGAAAGCAATTCAATATGGTGTACGATAAAATGTTTTAGTGAAACTTGTGCGAGTATACTTCATGACCGAGAGTGTACCGTAACAATACACATTTTTAATGCACGCGCGTACAAGCGGATGAAGCCGAACGATCAACGGGATATCCATGCGACGTGATCCGCACAAAATCGATACGGACAGAATGCAGAGCATACGATGGCCCACCCTGTATGCACGCCAATCACATGCACTTTCTCTCATCTTTGCGGCGGCTCTCGCGACGACTGTTTCTACGCCTGCTGCACACACGTACATTGAACACTGTTCTGTACACATAGGTATACACGTATAATACACGAACTTATATGCACAATTATATGTATAAAGTGTTATAAACTCTCTTAATGATTTTAAATAATGCATACGAACCGTTATGGCAGGCACTTAAAAAACGACCAAATTTGGTTAATACTCCATTAATACTCCAATAATGGTATTCGCGAACGTACGTTAAGCGATAAGATGCGGGAGGTAAATATTATAGAAGTACATTAAAATATCTATAAATCTATAAATTTAAAATTGATAAACAGAGTTGGTATTGTGTGTTGCCTAAGGCCATGTGCACATCCTACCTACGTACCACATGCACATACTTATATTTATGTATGAACCGCAATCGGTTGTGCGTACACGTATCGCTGGAGTAGAACTGCTTAAATGAGATATGTCAGATGGATAATGTACCTTAACAGCTAGCTACCTGCAGTATGCCTAACTCAAGATCTAACATTAGGTATCCGTTATTTTTATGTATAAATATTTTTTTGTATAGGTATGCGCATGTCGGTACGTACCAACGTACAACCGCTACCCATTAAATGCATATATAATACATTTTATATATATTATTATACAGGAATTATTATCATGACCTGTAGATAAAGTTCGCGCACGTTCGTGCGTTTAACAAACCTGGGGGTCCCCCGACGCGTTATCGTATTACATACATATCTATCTTAAATACATAACAATCCACGATTCGTCGTAATTAACGAATCTGCCCCGTGCTTGTTCCTATGCACACGAGCACATCCACGCACGTTTATGCATGCTATATTTCAAGTATTGGCCACGTTAGAGGATACGGTGTCGGAAAAGAAATTCGAGAAAACGTTGTTAACACACTATTATTGAGATGAAGGAATTCATTCACCCATACTTTAGTAACAAAAACGATTCTTAATAATGTGATTGCACTGCGTATTACAAAAGTCTGGTAAAAATGTAATTACTATTTATTTGTTATTTCTAAACATGTGCGTTATTTAAACGCAGTTTCTATTCTAGTTTCAAGAGCCTTAAATGCGTTTTCAAAATAACTGTAGTGTACGGATTGTTATTTTTCTAATAAATACAATCTGAAGTTGTTTTACCGTTCGCATAGAAATAATATGTCTACGTAGGACACTGTCCACCACCATACCTTTGCAACGTTTACAATGCAATTGACAATAATACACTTACAAGGCTCCTTGGTCTTCCTCCGAGGCTTACTGCACTCCGAATCTTCCCACCTCAAACCAACGATAAAAAAATATCGGTAAAAAGACTATACCAATAACATTATCCATGTATGTAACATTTATATACGACCACGTACTATGTTTATTTGATTTAACGTTTAGATGTACAATCGATTTAACAAACAATAACATTGATAATGTACGTTTCAGGTATACTTGCGCATTCGTGTATGAATAATAACTGTTAATGCAACGCAAAATGTGAGTCATGTATTAGAAAAAGCGTCTAAATCTTTATAATGATATGTTCGCCCTGACCGGGGACCGGCCGTATATACAAATACATACGTCGCTATAAAATTGTTTTGTACACCTTAGTGGCCCCGATTCTTAAAATCGAGATAAATTATATTTTCATCTGTCGAATAATTGACTCATAATTAGTATACACTAACTGAAATCGATAAGACATTAATGCTTATCAAATGCTATAATTGAACGGACCACTGCAGGTGGTAACAATAAAAAATTTAATGATACACTACGTATAATATATATATATATATATATATATATATATATCGGTATCGATATAAAATAATATAACCAATTAAACGGACTAAAAAAATTAAGTTAGGATTATTAAAATTATTAAAATTGTTATCCTAAGAATTTCGTCATTTACGGCTGATATTTTTGAAAACATAAATATTAACTGATTAAACGAAAATATATGAATATAAATTTATTTAATAACTTACAGATAAGGCAATTTATCGCGAACGATAAACAGTTGTTTATAGGCGATCTCAGTTTCTTTCCGTTCATTCGATGGCTGCGACTATTTTCTAACGTTGTCGATCTAAAACGGAAGTATACCGTTTGTTATTGTTGCGGTCGAATACGTATACAAACCATACATTCTGTAGAGCTTAATTAGATGTTAGTTATATTACAATTTTTATACAGCAGTGTATTATTTTTTGGTGATTTCATGATTTACAGCGAAGCGTTCAGATGAATAGTAAGTGAATTTAATTTTAAATACGTTCAAATATCGATATTATCATATGTTGCTGAGCCCAAATATACACACAATTTTCGTTGTGTTAAGTATCATCTACGTTGTATACATAAATATATATATATATATATTTATTTTATTTACACAGTTTTATATATATAATCTTATAATACTTATGTACTACAATTAGCATGCCTACGGCCTACAACACGTGCAGTTCGTCATTTGAGCCGATAAATATAACACACCATTTGTTTTCATTTTACAATTTCATTTAACACTTCACTAGACAACAATATACCTATGTTTTGTTACGCGTGCATTTAAAATACAATAATTATTCCGCGCACTCTTTTGAGAAACGATTCGATGCTCTTCGCAAAGCGCTCGGATGTGTTGTAGGTGTGTATATCCGTACACGGGCACGTGTGTTCGTGAGTGTATATGTTTATATTAAATCGATATGTGGAGTGAGAAAAAAATAGACTAAAAGACTGGAAGGAATAAAAATACGAATGGTTACGTAAAATATTACTTAGGGTTGATGTAATTTGTATTCGTTTAAACGTGAAGTGCGTGTACGTACACGCATTAACACAATTCTTTTGATCTCTTTCATGCTATTAATATCACGGTGACTACTAGTACACTGTAAATAAATGTACGTTTAATCGCAGTGTTGTAATGCGGTGCGAAACCACCCCTCATGGTGTATTTGTCCATCAACTCGCGAGTCCACGGAGATGAAATAGATTGTAATGATTTGGAATTAATTTTTTTATATTTTTTTCTTTTTTTTTCACCCCGATAAATAAATTTAAATTATTCTGCATATGGTCATACAACGTCAATTAAAATTATACCATCGTTTCTCAGTTTATAAACTATGCATGTGACTAAACTGTATATACTGTGATTTAACGTGGTGACAATAAAACATGTTTATTATACACGTTTGCGTAGATGTGTAAAAACAAACGAACAGCAAATTTAAATATACGTAAAAGTATTAATACAGTTTTTGTTGCTTCGTCTACATACAGTGCGTGCATGGTGTACATTGTTGTTTAAAATAAAAATTAATTAATTAAAAATATACGCGTCATTAGAGACTAGAATTGCATTGCAATGCTCATGCTTAGTTAATAGAAGAAATGGTGTTTGACCTTTTGTACAATTATGTCAAGAGGAGCAATCATTTGATGTCGGTTTTCAGTGAATTGAATCTCGACAGGGTATGTAATTGGAAAAATCGAATTTCAACGGGAGAACCAGAAAATGCACTTTTATCATCCTCCCTCCTGCACTTATAGATTCCGACCACTCAGCATATCCTAAATATCAAAAGGAATCGAACCCCCTGTTTAATATGCGCACTACATTTTATAAACGCTACGAAATAAAAATGAGTTCGCGGTTAAAATTGATATTGTTGAATAAAACTTTATGGCCGTTCGTATATACAATATGGAATATACGTGTATAGAACATTTTACTACCAGAACAGAAAAATATTTCAAACAATTTTTTACACAAATATATATGGCTACAACACGATTGAGCATAAAACACCTTTTTTGCGACACGATTGAGCATAAATTGTCGGCGTATCAAAGGTAATTGAAATACAAAAGAAAACCAACACGATTGAGCATAAAAAACTCTGCAACGTCGCCATTTTCAATTTTGAACTGTATTGTATAAAAACATTTATTTAAATAATTATTGTTAATAACAGTATATATACTTAGATCTTTTTGATAAATTAAATTGATACTCCTTGGTATCCGTTTCCAAGTTTACTTAAATATGTTAATAAAGATTCCGTATTCTTACGATTTAAATACTATATGCTAAATGTTTAAAACGTTGTTTTACTCCGGAACTAATTTATTAATCGATAACATTGTCGATAAAGTCGATAAAGCTCACGACTCGCGTCAGATATCATAATAATTGGTGTAATAATACGTGAAAAAATAAATTACAAAATTTCGGCAATGTGAATGTGGCAACATCGCATAAAATATACTATGCTCAATCGTGTTGCTAAAAAGGTCTATGCTCAATCGTTTTATGCTCAATCGTGCTTTACCGTAAATTTCAACACTATAATATTATATAATATATGAGTTTTTTATGCTCAATCGTGTTGGTTTTCTTTTGTATTTCAATTACCTTTGATACGCCGACAATTTATGCTCAATCGTGTCGCAAAAAAGGTGTTTTATGCTCAATCGTGTTGTAGCCGAAATTTAAGTCGTAATAAGCTGTACTATTTAATGTAATGTGAAATATAAGGGAAAATGTGTTTATTGACCAATATATTATTACGGTTTTAACCAATCACGATTACATAATTATGTACTCTCATTCCTAATGGTTATTGCTTCAATTTTGGATTTTATATTAATAAATTATGGTACACAAGTTAAATTTTAAATTTATTAATTGTAATATCGATTCGATTGTACACATTTAAAAATTATATAAAAAAAAACCAACAAATTAATTGTTTATACTGAATATATATAATTTAATTTTCATATAGGGTTGAATTTATTTATAGGTATACGTAAGTATTTATAATTATCAATGCTTTATATTCTACGTGTGAATTGTCGTGAATCACTTTTGTGAAGAATTAAGTATAATCGAATTGCAATGTAATAATAAAACATTTTCGTATAGTTTTATTCTTTAGAAAACACAAGTATTAACATAAAGTAGGTAACACCAATATTACCTGATAAATTATAATGATATATTTTTGGTAATTTTAACATTTACTTGCATGAATACATGCGATCCAAGTCTATTTATATTAAAAATTATAATAAAAATTAATTATGTCGTACATAAAATTATGTAATAAAATAATAATTAATAATTTTAGGTTATTTTTTTTAATAATCTAATTATTATGTTTTATTCATAAAAAATAATCTTATTATTATGTTTTATTAATAAAAATAATCTTATAAAAAATGTAGTAGGCTTCCATATTTTAAAAACTCAGTGCAAAGTTTTATTGATTTTACTAAGATGAGTTTTTTTTTAATTATACGTTTTGGGGTAGTGAAAATCTCAAAAAGTTTTATTCAAAAACAGAACCCCTGCAGATTGAAAACAGCACACCAATTGTACTGAAGAGGTTTTTTTTTATTAATTTCTTAATTATTTCAAGACTGCAGATGCAAAAAAAAAAAATAAATAAATAAAAAAAAAATACCAACAAAAACTCCTGCAGAGAAAGTATAAGCATCCGACACATAAGCATTTGAATATAATTTTACATTAATAATTGGATAGTCTAAATTATGCTTGGAATCGTAATTCCAGATAAAATAATTTTTATGTTCAAATTTTGAACTAATAATATGAGTGTTGTTGTCAAATAGCATATTTTATTGTATTATGTGAACATTTTTAAATATGCTTTTTAACTTTTTTTTTAATTTTTTCTTGTAGAAGTACAATTTATATACTCCCAATAACAGCTTAAATAGATTAAAATAACTAAACGAAGACTTATTTAATAAATAATTGACAAAGTACCTGTATATTATTATAAATTATACAAAAAACCTCTATATTAAGGTGTATGTGTACACTCACGATTTATAAGTTATAAGAACATTGAATATCTCAAACACAACGTGTAAAAAATAAACAATGCTATACAATAATATACATATACATGTATAAATGACCGGAATGGGTTTTATATTTTAATTCCACATGTTTTTGTTTTACTTTTATAATATGACAACTTAAGAGTTATTAAGACTTTTTTTCTTATATTAAAAAGGATTTCCACCTGACGTCAGCAAACAATCATCACGGAGCTTTTAAGTAACCGTATTAAACAAATAAAATAATATTATCAATTACATACATTAATGTTTATTCTCGCTGATATAATTATGTAAATAAAGTTGTTTAGTGTGTCCCAACGATTTACGCGTGTGTGTAACTCGCGTCGCACACATGGTTAAGCTTTATAACCGGTACAATAATAATTATATTATACTATTGACGACTTAAAATTGTAGAGCTGACAGGTCTTGTGTTTGTTTTTGCAAGTATAGAAAACTTTCTTCATGTATTCAAAACTAATTAAAAGTAAGTGGAGTATATATTATGGCTTCGTTGCAGGTTTTGTTCCTATGCATTAATTTATATATATAATGTAATAATTTTGTGTATATGCACTTAATGTCCTTGTCAACTCTCAGAGTTAAATATAATTTAAAACATGTCAAAAATATTTCATTGGAATATTGCTTACTATAAAGAGTTTATAATTTTTATATCTCATTGGCCGAATTTAAATCGTAAAATTTGTATTAAAACGAATGTTTTATTGAATAATTATTCTGACTTATTATTATTAAAGATACATATCATTACTTACTCTTTTATTATGAAGAAAAAATTTTAACTTTGTGTACAAAATAATAAAAGAATCGTTATCACTACGATTCATTCGTTACATATAAAAGACATTTTTTTACCTATAACCCTGGTTTCGCTTTAAATTAAAATAATATTATGTAAAAACCGCGCAGTTAACTGATTTTCTCTTCGATATGATTGAACGAAAAGAGTTATTATTAAATGTAACGAATTGTACTCGGGTATATCTTTAATTATAAGATAACATTAAATCGCTATTGGTACACTACGTTTATATTTGAATTTAAAGAACGTGTAATTGTTTTGCAAATCAGATTTTACACGACAAACGATTTCCAAGTCTTACGCTCAACCAGCAGCTAACATAATGTTTAGAAACTCGTCTGAACTCAGTGCTTCGGTAGACTCGTTAAAATACTTATAAAAATGTTTCTAAAAGTTCATGTAACGAATTCACTTGTACCCGTAGTATGGTTTGTGCTATCATTACATTGAATTGGACCAGCTAACCGTTACAGTATCGACATAACCAAATTTTACACGTAACGGTGATACGTGATAAACGAGTGCGAATTTCGCCCCGCGCGCGCCGTATACACTGGCGAGAAGAATTAAAAATAAACTCGATCGGCGCATCTGTTTCGCCCTGTACACGCATTCGCCGCCGCCTTCGCGCTCATAAGAGACCAGACGCGCCGATAACGCCGTCGGGGGGGCAGTAGGCGGCCGCGGCGGCGATCGATCAACGAAATTCTTTTTTCGCGGCGGCGGCGGCCGTTTAATTTTTCGTTGGCGGCGGCATTTTTATTTTTTATTTATTTTTTTTTTTTTTCGGTTACGCACCGGACGCCGCTACCCGCCGCACGAAGGACGCCGCCTGCGCCCACTATGCACATCCGTCGCCGCCGCGCAGCCTTCACCGCCGCGCGCCATGCACCGCCGCCGACGACGCCGCACCGAACGTTTCGGGGCGGCGGCGAGAGAAGATGCAAATTCGCCGGGAATTTTATCGACGTGGGCCTACGCCGCCGTCGCCGCCACCCGCTATCGGCACCAGACGACGGCAGCAATGGCAGGACACGGTGCAGCGGGCGTGCGCGGGGCTTGCAGTGCGCGCGAGACGACAAAGAAAAGCCCGGCTAAATTCGGCAACCACGCGGCGCGCAACCCCGTCGCACATTGCGTACATGCACAGCGCATTGTGTACGTGCGTTTGTGTACAGAGCCCGTGCAGTGCATGAAGTGCACGGTGTATATAATACGAACGCACACACTCCCCCACCAGTCGCCGCCGTTACCGCGCCACCGCCTCCTTCACCTCCGCCGACTGAACCGCCAACACCGTGACCCTTCAGAACAATGTCTGAAAAACGCACGCACACACACACACACACACATACAAATATATATATATATATACATATTTTGTATGTTCGAGAGAAGAGGGTTGTCACGCGGGCGAAAAATAAAATATTAAAAAATGGAAATTTTTCACAAGGGGGACCGTTTTCGACTGAATCGTAAAAACTGCATGCACGGAGAAAAAAAATGAGAATCGTTAGCGGTCTGCAATTTGGAGCGCACCCCGTCTCACCGCTCCTTGTTCGGTGTCAGGCCATTACACATGACGGTGGAGGGGAGAAATATGTATGCGTTTTTTCCTTCACTGCGCCTATTGCACACACACACACACGTATTTCGCGCTGCTGCCGACCGTTTCGGACGGACGCCTGTGACCTAGGCGTTCCCTAATAACCCACGTCGTATGCACTACAATACATATTATCTTTACCACGAGCCATTTTCAGTAAAAAGTAAATGTCTGCTTGTCTATTATAAGCTTTTATTATAAGCCACGCACGAAACATACACGATTTAAAATGTTACGTGTACGTGCTATTATTGCGTCCCCGATGACCGTCATAGTAATATATTAGACCGTATTTTGAAAACATATTCATGTTTATTCATGTAAAATTCATGTATAGCTTTTGTACGGTTTATCAACGGACGGTAACGTTTAAGACGCGATGCGTTTCGAAGATTCGATTTTGTGTAACGCGATTATGCATATATTCGTTTTTCCGTTGAGTGCATCATCGAGCAGATCACCGGTGCTACCGTTCTCCTCTCGACGGGACCGCTGCGTATAGGCCGGTGCTGGCATCGCCGTCGAGTCGGTAAAAAATAAACGGCCTCGTACGCGCGTGTGTGAAATAAGCTTAAAAAAAAAAAAGCAAAAAAGCGGTCGTGTGTACGGCGCGCCGAGACGACGGTACAGTATTTTGGCGTGGCCCGGCTAGACCCGAAGTATTGATTATCTTCCCCTTTTTTTTCGGTTGCTAAGTGATTATAACAGAAAAAAAAAAAAAAAAATTCGGCCGGACGAGAAGGGAACGGAAAAAAGCGGAAGTCTACCGCCGAGGCTGGCGGTGGCGGCGGCGGGGCACCCCCTCCCGCGTGCACTTTGTGTTCGTGTACGCCTGCAACGTACACCGGTGGGGATCGTATGCAACTACGTGTTGCATCACGACGTCCCCGCTCGCCGTTCCGCCGACTCACGTGACGTCACCGTCGAAGAACGCGTCCGACGACGAACACACACGCGCGCGCACGCCTCACATTCGCAACGTACACTAGCGCACGTACGCGCACACACTCGCACGTGTACGCACACTCGGCCACCGTACACATGCATGCACCGGATCACCGCCGCGCGCCGTTGTAATATACTACGCGACCGTCCGCCGTGCGCGCGTACCGTCGTCGTCGTCGTCGCCGTCGCCGTCGCCGTCGCCGTAACGGCCGCCTCCGCGTGCCCGCCGAGTGTACGAGAGCCGCGCGCGGCGTCCCGCCAATTGTTACGCGTCCGCGCGCGCGCGCTCGCGCGACTAGAGCGTGTGGACCCGTCGCGTGTACAACGATCGCGGCGTGTGTGCGCGCCCCACGTCGACGACGCCGCGCGCACCAGTGCGATCACACGCCGCAGTGCGATGCAGTTGCAACGCCGCACGGCCGTCGGATGCGGCCCGTGCCCGGTCGCGGCGCACGACCGACAAGCGGTCAGGAAACACTTGCGCCGGTGGTCCCACAACATGGTGCTAATCATCGGTAAGTACTGCCCGTCGCGCGTATTGCGGCCTCAACACGTCCGTAACGCGTCGCCCTGACCCGTTGTCGGGCCGCGAGAACGGCGAGATACGTGCGCTGCTGCACGACGACCTGCCTCAACGCGTTCCGCGTTAGGATTTCGCCGCTGATCCGGTATCGTACGCGTCTTCACGCGCGCAGCGGCCGCGCCGACGACGACCGGATACCGTCGCCGACGGCGTTTCGGCAACGAAAATCGATCGTTTCCTTTTCGTTCGGTTCGGGGTTTTCGTTTTTTTTTTTTCCTTTTGAGGCGCACGAAAAAAAAAAAAAATGAAAAAACCGCGCACGCACACTGGTCAATCCGAGTAAGCCGAGGGTAGGCGCGTGCGATTCGGTCTCGAGGAGGTAACGGTGGTGGTGGCGGCGGCGGCGGCGGCGGCGGTGTAGCAGTGCTGTGTGTGCAATGACGACGGTGGTGGTAACGACGGCTACGGCTCCGACGGTGGTGGTGGAGGCGGCGGCGGCGATGGTGGTGGTGCTGGACGCGACGGAGGTGGCGGCGGCGACGACGTTGTCGGCGGCGATGGTGCTCGGGGTGGGGTGGTGGCGGGGTTTTATAGGAAATGCAACGTGGGCCGGCGGCGGGGCGGGGCGTTTGACAAAAAAGACCGGCGGGCCGGGGGTGCTGCCAATTCCCCACCGCTCCCTGCCCGGCGAGAACGGTTCGGCCGTCTTCGGCGCCGGCCGTGCATCGGACGTCTTCGTGATTCCCTCCCCGTACCCGTCGACGTTGCCGAACCGGGTGGGGGTGGACGGGTGTGTGTGTGTGTGCGCGCCGGGCGCGGCGACGGCGAAATGCAGTTTTTCGACAGCCTAATGCATGTTGCACATTTCGTGTTCTCCAAGGACGACGGCCCGACCAACCTAAATGAGCGGTCCTCCTGCATTCAGATGCACTGTGCTCGGATGCACCAACGGGCGGTCGCAACGACTTCGAAATAAATTTATTACCAATCTGTCTTATAATTTATTTTTATTTCGACTCGGTTCATTTTTCGATTCCGATACCGCTTAAATCATTTGATTATTTTATTAAATATAAACTACCGATTTTTCTAATTCGATATTTATTTATTTTTTATTATTATTATTATTATTTATTAATTATTGTTATTACCATCATAATTACTATTCATCCGCAGTGTGTGTTCGTTAGTGTTCGTGATTATTCTAGTTATATAAAAGCGAATTTGGTTATAATTTTTTTTTCTCGTTATTATTTTTTTATTAACTCCGGGTTTACGTGATCGTGTTCGTGCAAGTGGCAAACCATATTTTCGTCATCGAACTCTACTCAATAGCCAGATATCATTTTTCATACGTCGCCTTACATATACTTGGCGGCCAAAAGCTTTGAGGAACGGTACGTTTACAATATTATTATTACTCGCGAACGTTTGTTTAACGTCTCGGTTTTAGGTCAACCGCTGTTTTGCAGCGTCCAAAGATTAGGTCGAATTTATCAGGCGTTGTTGACATTGCGTCTGACCTCTCTCTTCGTATATTCCTGTCTGTCTCACTCTTTCTCTCTCGCACACTCAATCCATTATCTACATGTCTCTCTCGCTAGACCTCGTATAAAATTCAATTTTAAGACCACTTAATTAGTTACCGTGATATTAGTATAATTATTTATTTATTTTGACGTGTGTCAGTCAATATATACGTGTGCGTATGTTTTTGATGTGAACATTTTGAGCGTAACCACGTAATCACGTACCTATAAATTGTATTTTTTTTATTTTTTTTGCTAAACCTATGCATAGGATACGTCTCGAGAGTGTTGTTTATTTAAAAAGGCTTGTTAAATCTTAAGTGCAATTTGAACCGTATAGTGCATATTAGAGGTACGCTACACTCGACAATTTTTTATTATGTATACGTTTAATAGTGTTCACAATAATAGTATCGATGAGAACGAGTAACAAATAATAACTATAACATTGTTAAATAAAACTAGCACGTGGTTGAATAAACGGTCGTTTTTCAAAAAATTGCATTTATATTATAGTGCTTAGAGTGAAGGTAGGGGATTCAGTGTGTTAGTGCAATAGCAATTATGCAAATTATCGCCGCCGGACGCGGGCCCCTGTGATTTGCCGGTTATTAGCCAAATTGGATTCTAACATCACGGAACGTTTTCGCACGGTCCATTATCATTTTGCACGGCTGACGGTATTTTTTTTTTAAATTTTTTCCATTCGATAAACAATTGTTGGTCATGTATACAAACACGTACACATAACCCAACCTTACGTACATTTTCTGTATTAAATATGAGGAACCGGTAGTATACCGCGATCGATCTCTTTATTTTGCATATTATTATTATTATTATTATTATTTTTTACTTGTATAAAACTCTTGCGTGTGCGTGGCGTCATGTGCTCAAAAGTAATATACATAAGTATAGTATACGTGATGGTTTGGAATTGGATATGGGCTAACATAAAACAAAATACCCTCCAATAAACCTGTTTCACGTTGTGTTTTTTATGAGTAGATGTATATATATATGCATAATGTAATGATTGCAAACAAGAAACGGACGCATACTCAAGGGGACATTTTCGATGACATGTTTTTTTCCATATTGATATTTTGCGGGTTACGCTAGGGTCATTCGTCGTTCGTATTTTTTTTTCTTTTTCTTCGTCCAACAGTACACTGATTAAAGTACTTTCAAAAAAAGCAAATGCACATGTACAACAATAACGACAATTTTTATACCATGTTTATCCCAAATCGTCTATTTTTTTTTTTTTATGTACCGTATAGTAGTACAGAATTCGTACAGTTATAACAAATAAACGTATCACATGTTCGTATATATTTTAAAACGTACTGCACTGCTAAAATATTTCCTTCGATAAATGATTTTAGAATATTATTACATTCACACGAATCGTCTGTATAATCTTATACATCTTGTCTTGGTGGGGTTTTATTAAACTGTCGATGGCGTTGATATTATCATCTGTGCGGGACTATGTCGAATGCAATACTATAATTTACCAATTGCCTCCATCTTCCAGGAAGTGTATAATATAAATTATCGGCAATACGAGTTGTACTGTATTTTATTTTATTTTTTCGGTTAAGTTGATTGATAATGTATTTGACCCACGCCTGTTGGGTAGGGGAAAAAAAAGGACTGAGAAAACTGACCGATAACGTTTACCGAATAATCGCTCGGTTTCGACATGACCTAATATATAATTTACTGCTGCAGTTGTGTGTATTCATATAAATAATATACGCTAACACGCGCGCGAGTTCATTACATTAAGTCGGTATACCACGCGGTTACGTGAAAATAAACATTACTGTATTTTAGTTAAAAACAGATCTATGCAAATGCAAGTACAAGTACACAATACGTACATCAAATAAAAAAAAAAATTTAAAAAAATACGTTCACGCAAATGCATCCATATCTTTATAGTGGTGCCTTCATATAAACTGGCAAATCACGAAACTCTATACATATTATATTATAACGACATTGACGGGTTTCCACTAAACACAATAGTATACAATTTAAAAAACGGAACACATTATTTGAATTGAATATAATTTTGGTCCATATATACACCAATATACATATATTAACATAATAATGATAAATATATATATATATATATATATATATATATATATTTATATGTACAAAGACCTTTATAGAAAATAATAAATAATGCAATTGAATTATTACCATATAATATAGTTATACACAACTAATAAATGTATTGTAAATAAATAAAATTAATGGAAGTCCGTTATTATATTTTGCATGTGTATTAATATTTATATAATCGATTTAAAAATCACAACAAAATATTCTCATTCATATATTGTGTAATTTTGGTGCACACGTATAATGTATAAATCATTATATTTTATATTAGAATTACATCTAAATACTTTAGCGTGTATATCACGAACAAATATTAATCTTAAAAGTTTAAACATAACATTAAATACAATTCCTATAATATAATATATGTATATACTCATGTATTAAGTTTGTTTAAGAAGAGTATAAATATGATCGTGCCGTTTCTACCACTGTATAAGTGTTCCAAGAGAGTCATAAATTTAATATAATAAATGTCGCTTCATAATTACGATTAAAATGTAGTAAATATATATGTCTGAGTTGTATACATAAATTGAAAGTGAATTTAACATAAACAATTCAAACGCACAACACGGGTAGTTTAATTAAACATGAATCTTTTGCATTATTTAAACCGTGATGACTTTGAGGTTATTTATACATGTATATGTGCGGTATATCTAAATGTGTATGTATATTTTTAATCATAAGGTTGGAAAAAAATCATAATTACGTCTAATTTACAACAGGAGAGGTAGGGATATAATTAAAGTACCTGTGCAAGAAGAATCAAGAACTGTGCAAACATCACTTCAAAGTAATACTACGTATGGAACGTATTAAATGTATAAAATATACTCAAGTAAATAAAATTGCCATGAAATTGGCCTCTTTCGAGGTGTGATTTGACATTTTGAATAGTGCTTTGTGTTGTGTCTGCTCTGCATACATTTACTCCGTTACATATACACAGTGTGCTATTTTTTTTATTTTTATTTTTTCTATGTATTCATATACCGCGTACACGACAACGGCATATTAGCTCACTATACGTAAAATGATAATATAATAATATTAGCGATCATATCTGTAGATCACATATATTTATTTATATACGCCGTACAATATGTAATATTTAATTTTTTTGGACCGCAAACGGATCGATGGAACGCGGCGCGCGCACCGAAATTATAAAGTGTTTTTCTCGGGATTCGATTGCATTTTGTAAACGTTTTTGTTTCCTTGTTAGAATAAAAATCGCGTCGGTAACACGCCGCCAAATGTATGGCAAAATCGAATAATATACCGCAGAGACCCCGCACGCATCTACACATATATGCCATAAATATATGTATATATTTATAAGTGACGGAAAAAAACCAAACGTATGTATATAGTAAGGATATTATTTTGTCGTCAGATCGCCGCGTCGCCGTTCGTTTTCCCGACGGATTTGTGCCAAAAACGTGACTCATTGTTTTAAAATTTATTCGCGGGCTTTCGGGAATTTAGAGAAAAAAATTTCGTCAGAAAACATTTACATGCTGCAGAAGTAACTCGCCTCTTTCCATACGATTTCCCGATGTATATACATATACGTATGTCGCACTGCCAATTTCGTGTACACTCGCACGCAGGACACTTGGCCGCGGATGTTCACGATCTTCGCGTTACACGGAGTTCCGAAAACCAAGAATGCCGATTTCAATCCTCACAACTTGTAAAAAATAATGTATCAACGATTTTCCTTTGTAATTCGAATGCGGTTCGAACGCAAAATATTCAATTTAATCTTAAAATAAAATAAAAAATAACAAAATGTATACTGTCTGGCGATTTATTTAGTTCAAATGCGAACAATAATAATGTGTTTGTTTTTTGAACCACTGGTAAAAATAATAAACGTCCAAGTTTGGCCAGCTTTCCACAACGCTGATCTCCTGAAACGTGTCTAAACGTCTCATTGTTAAGCGCCGCACGAATGCACGATTCAAAGTTCGTAATATCATCTAGTACCTGCTGTGGACGAGACAAAACTTTCTCATCGGTGTCGTGGATGTGCGGTGAAAACTGCACAGAACGATTCGTTTTTCCGATGTGCGAAATATTTTTATAATTTATGTATATAATATATTACACAAATATATAAATATATATGAATAGTAACAATAGATAACGTCCTTATCGACCAATGAGTTATAACTTATAACCCCGGCGTACATATATTAATATATTAAAGGTATACATAAAACTATTATTTAGTCCGTTTTATAATATATATTATGTAAATATTCTAGGTAGTGATAACATTTTCGTTAAGGAAAATATCGTTTCATCAAGCATGTGTATCAGTATGTTGTAGAACAATAATGTATAAAGTAATACGCGTTAACGTTATGAGGTCTATATGCAATTTTTTATAAAACCGTTATTCAAATTATTTGCATGTTGAAATTTCATCGGTTTAGTCCACGTTATAACTATAGAAGCCTATCGCGTTTCACAAGAAATCCAATCAATTTAATCGAAGCGTTCTAATTGTATTTGAGCAGCATTTAAATATTACGCGTTGATTTGATTGACAGAAACAATATGAACGTATGCTGTGTAATACATACACAGTGTATTAATATGCATTTGGTTATTTTTCTGAATAATTTGGTTGGCCTATTTTTTTTCTTAATAATCTTCATTTCAAATAAATCTTTTGCACGCGTTCTACTCGAATTTTTATTTGAATAGAAATTTTCAATAATATTTCTAGAAAAAAAAACTACTTTTGTACTTCTTATAAATCGGATTAAAATGTACAATATGATATTTTCTGTTAGAATTATTTAAAACTAAATATTCTGCTTCTTCTTTTGGAGATGTCGGCTTCATTAAATTTATAGTTTTGCGAACGGATGTCATTTTATTTGGCATTGATATAATATATAAATATTTTTTTTTTTATATCAAACATGCCTTCCCACATAAAAAAAAAAAAAAAAAAAAATGATACTTCTTTATAGATAATAAACACCACTTACTCAAAGCGACACATTTGGTATACACACACACACACACACACACACACACAAACGCATTAGCAATAAGTCAAATCATCGCAATTTTTACGAGTTTAACGTCATTTTTTGTTAATTTGATAACGGTGTATTATTATGCGTTATAATATTATGTTATAATTCTCGACAAGACGCGTTTACGATTTATCTGTATAATATAATACATAATGTAGATAGTAAACGACATACGGTCGCGTATCGAAATACTCGGTAAACATTTTATTAGTATTTATAACCAAGAGTGTTTCTTAAAAAAACAATTTTTTATCCCGCACCATCGATGTGCTCGACCTTCGGTTGTGCCGAAAACGTTGTAATACAATAATATTCACGAGCGCGAAGCCACGAGTATTGGGAATTGACAATACGTTTCTGAAATACACACCGTTACCACCAGCAGCCGCGTTCGTTTGATCGGCCAAAAGTTCAACACACTGTTATCGTCTAACGATGTTATTCACATGGTGAATTTGAAGCTTATCGCGTATAAATGAAGAATGTCCGGCATCATACATGTACGTATTACATGTGCACGTATAACGTCTACACGATCGCGCGTGAGTGAGTCCGTGCGTTTTATTATATATTGTGCATTAGTTTATTTTTTATTAATTTTTTTTATTTATTTATTTGAAAAAAAAAAGCCATTACACGATGTACCCACGAGCTTGTCGAACCAACTAATTGTACAACGGTATAATAACGGCAGGTTTTTCAGATGCACGTATATATTGTATCTAATAAATACGTTTAAGAATGTTGCACGTCAGTTTTTTCACCTGCACGGTTTACGATCGTTGAATATTTGTATGCAAACCATTATTTTTGACATTCGAACTGTCGCTAAAATACTTTTACGCCGCGAATACAGTCTGCAGTACATTTGCGTACGTTTTTCACATCCGTTTGTACGCTATGCTTCGAAATCGTTTGTGAACAACGTACAGTTATAACTGTAATCATGTTCAACATTTCGTATGCATATCGAAAAATAATAACTACTTAAAAATTAACCTTCATTTATTGTTGTATTTCGTTTCGAGTACTTACATCAAACTCGTATTTCAATTACATTCCTAATACTTTTTGATAAATTCTATTCGGTTTTTTTAAAGTACAGTTATATATGCGATGTTTATTTTTATTATAAATTTAAACAACTTATTGAACACCGTTATGACATAAAATTATAAAACAGTTTATGAAGTTTAACACCAAATCCGTTTATTCATCACGTGAATTAACTTCATTAAACTCGTCTAATAACTTGTAAAATTAGATTCCATACAATGATTTTAATTTTCATATGCCATTGTGGTATATATTTTATGTATATAACATGCTTCCTACGCTTAAAGTATATTTTAAACATACTAACATGGATCCAGTGACATACTTAGTTAGGTTAGGTATTCATGGTTGAGTTGCAAGCATCCTTACAATATTTCAGCGTAGTTGAAAGCTATTTTTTACTTTTTGTTCAATTTCTTTTTTTTTTACGCATTCACGTTATTATATGTTTTGATATAATACATTGTTAAGTTTGAAAATTCATTAATATAATACATCCATACTATAATCTAGTTGATATATTTTGATAATATTTTAATAAAGTTTTCTTGACAACACATAATATACCGTAGTTGATTGTATAATTCGCTATTCACGTCTTTGAAATCACGATTAGGTATTCATTTTACCAATTTTAACGCAAAGTACCAACTCATTTCGAAATATTTTCTATGGCATAATCGAAAACACATTTTTAATTGCGTAAAACTTGATTTTTATACCGACTACGCAAAATGTAACCAACTGCGATTCCAATAATATTTGTTGTGGTGTTTATATTAATTATTATTACCAACCACCCTACCGCCCGCCGTTCTTCGCAAGGTAAAACTCTAGAACGCCTGGTAAATTCATCTTAAAACTGCGAGGTTGAGGTTATGTTTAAGGAATAAAAGTAAAAACAAAAATTTACATTCAAAGTGTTTTCACTCAAATACATACATTTAGTTTCGTAGTTGCAGCTGCAAGGTATATTATATAAATAATACATTAATTTATTATTTACGAGCATAAAATATTAGAAAATTAATTTAATGTTCATAAATTAAAAAAACTATTTACAAAACAAAACAATTTATACAACGTTTACAATCCCATCTATATAATGTCTATACCTAATTACTGTGAAATTCAGTAACTTGGTGAATTTATTATTTTAATCTTAAGATAAATTATATATCACTATTTAATCAGACAGAATTTATAAATTTAGTTTCAAACAACGGTGATAAATTATACATAAATTATATGAATCATTTTGATTGTTTCAGAACATTAAAATATATATTGATATCGGTATCCGTTTCTTTCTTATACGAAATTATTTTTTTTTTATAAACATCTTAATGTATCATGTTGTGCAACATTTAAATATGATATAAGCAAGTATATTAGTAGAAAATTGAAACCGTTTATAAATAATTTTAATTTATAATGTTTATACTCTGGGTACGACAGATAATATGTTAAAATCTATAAATATTATGCACGTATATTTAGTGTGCGTATTGAAGACTGGTCATTTTACACTGCCGTTTTGTGAAATAAATCTAAATAGCGGACAGTATTTAAAGTAGTTGCAGCCTTACCGTATACAGGTACTGTAGCTGATATATAGTAATACTGGATTTCTATTCAGGAAAAAATGTATAGGTTATGCAACGAATCTATTAAAAATAATACGAAACACTTGAAACAATAGATTGTAGTTTTAAACAAAATGTTGAGTAATCCATGGATATATAGTCGCGGCAAATATTAAAGCATAATATTGTGATGCATATTTTGTTTTGTCTGTAGTTTCGCCTGTACAACGCAGGCCAATTTTAGAGTTGAATTCTCTGATTTGGTAGCCGACACGAACAGAAAACGCCTTTATACTTTTATACTAACGAAAAACATTCCTCTGTAATATGGTACATTAAATTTTAATATTGATGCGACAGTTACACGTAGGAAATTACTTGATATCACAGTTTTATCGAAATAAACCTACATCACGTACGTCACCTTGACGTCGGGCTCATGTTTTCTACGTCTCATAATATCGCATCCGCCGTTACATTTTCGTTTGTGTACACTACATGCTCTAATAATAATAATAATAATAATAATAATACTGATATTATTATACCTACGCTACTGTTTCCAAATTATTTTTCACCGCCGCATTCATTCAGTAACCGAAACCAATTTAGATAAGCCGTCTGTAATAAATAAATTATCTCAAAATTTACTAATAATTATTATGATACGTGGTACGAGCAATGTATTATAACATGACTGTTCTGCCCCGCGCGCCGGAATGATATCACTGGTATCGGTCGACAATAAGTACTACAAATCGATCAGATAGTGTAAGTGTAAAATAATTATAAGTATTATGAATAAAAATAACGATTACCGGTATGTGTATAATGCGGTATACCGTAAATCGTGTCTGCGCCACGCGACGGTCTTATTATATTATATTATTACGGTTTTTTTTTTTTTTATACTTTATCGCCATCGAACATTTCACATCAGGTATAAAAATATTATATCGAGTTTCAAGCGAAATGACGTCATACGCGCGCGCGCGCGTAGGATAATTCCGGAATTTTTCGTGAGGCCATAGTATTATTGCAACGCACCGTAATCCTACCTATTAAAATAATTTTTATAATAACATCCACTAGCAACAACCAACGGCCGCAATGAAATAGCGAAAAATAAAAAAATAAAATTGTAGCGCAGTTTTCCTAGTCGCTACGATTATTATTATTGTTTTCCATACGTGCGACGAGCATGGCTCCGAAACCGAAACACAACGACCGTCCATCCTATTGAACAACATAATATTACAGTGTTATCACGCACCGTGCACTTGGCAATTTTACGCCTAACCATAGTAAGTATAAATGCAATTTTCACGTGCGTTATGTTGTATCTAATCGTATACTGCAGTCTAGACCGTACATGGCCTATTCAGTTCGTACACGATGTATACTATATAATCAGAGCTCGGATTCTATGGCTGCTATAGTATATTATTCGCTAACTAATTGTACCGATGAAAAATAACAGAATAAGCTACGTACATTTGTTTTATGTAATACATTTAGACCCTTGAAGTTCTGTACTGTTTATATTTGCATGTTTCTAGAATTTAAGTTCCATCATGCTATTTCCTGAGTTTTGGTACAGTTTTTGGACCCATATGCGTTTAATTGTATTTATTTTGGATTATTCAGAAGTATCATGATTTAAATCAAAATCCTAAAATCCTTCATACTTCTATTTTCAAATGTATTAATTCAAAGAAAATTTT
Source organism: Sipha maydis (assembly GCA_034509805.1). Lineage (NCBI taxonomy): Eukaryota > Metazoa > Arthropoda > Insecta > Hemiptera > Aphididae > Sipha > Sipha maydis. The sequence goes on from JASXSY010002782.1 coordinate 154,261, forward strand.
TTTTAATTTATATAAATATTGTTAATTTGAAAGAAAATAAACTGAGATGGTTCAGGCATGTGATGAAGCGAGAAGAAACAAAAGCAGTAAAAGTGGTTATGAAAATTAACGTTGAAGTAAAAAAGGAAAAGTAAGACCAAAAAAGATATGGTTAGAAATTATACGAGGACTGTTGATGTGCACGTAGGGAATGTAGAAAATCGAGACCAGTGGAAGTTTAGGACAAGGATTGCCGACCCCGATAGTTGGGAGAAAGGCGAATGAGAAGTAGAAGAAGAGAAGAAGAATCATTTCGAGAATTGTTAACAAAATTTTAAATTTTAAATGTCTACTTCTATTTTTCATTTTTTTAGACTAAATTATTGTAGCACATATTTCCATACAGACTTGTAGACTATTCCACACACACACACACACACACACACGTGTATGATATGTTTTATATAATTACCTTCTTGTTGAAGTGTGTGTACAATATTTGACATTTGAAAATTTGGTCCATGTATTATTATTACTAATAACTGTGCGTGCATTAATTATGGTATGTTTGTACATATCAAACGGGCGTGTAGACTAGGCTAAGCTTCGGTGTACTGATAAGAACATTTTTGTTTTTTAACAAACACAAATTAAATTTATCGCTAAAATGATATTTTATTTGCGCCGTGTAAATTGATCGAAATAATATACAACGCGCGCGTGAAGGTTATTGCAATTGAAACGCGGCTGATAACGATCTCCGCGTATAATATAACGTGTTCGCGTATAGATTTTCGGATTTATAATAATACGTTATTATTGTAACGGTTCAAAGGTCAATGCTTATATTTTCGACAATGGTGTAACGTTGAAACATCAGAGCTAATTAAAACCACGATACGCTGGTGGTGTACACGTTATATCACTTCGGTATTGTACACATGCACACGTTCCGTATCGATAAAGCTCGTGGAAGTGTTATTTACATACATTTAACTATTTAAACGAAAATCAAACTTTACAATACGCGCTACGTACCTCATAGTGCGACACACCAATTACGTGTCCTATTTTTATCATACTATTCGGTAGTACTCAAAAACGCCGATTGAATATTAGGTAGGTACATCGTACCACTTGTATAAATTAATGTTTGAAACGCAAACAACAAACTTTGGTTTGTAATATTCGTATACCTACTTAGACTGGACATGAATAATTTTGCAATTAATTACAAATCAAATATTCCGATACGATTTGAAACACGTATTTATACATATTTAAACGCTTTTCGTGTCACACAAAGAATATTATTTTTGAGCACATTTTACATACTATTATAATCCTTTCTTGAACGGTGTTGTTCAACTCGGTATAAGGTTTCGTTGTGACCCCCGTTAAGTATATAGATAGTAGGTGGCACATGATAACAGCATTGCGAACTTTATATATATATATATACTTAAAACGTTATTGATATAAACAGTCGAGTATTTAGTTTATTTTGTTATTTATTCGTTGTTGCTAATAAACTGGTATTTGCATATTTGTTTTGCGGCGTATACATCGTTGTAAAATTAATTAGAATTAAACTTATAAACACTAACGAATTTATTGAATTATTCAACTCATCAAATTAGCGTGCATGTAATATAACATATAAATGAAAACAACAAGAGTTTTACTATCATTACTTTAATAGTATAACTTTAGTGTTCATATGTGTCTAATAATTATTTAATTTTTGAAGTATAGTTAAATTTTAATATTATTTAAAATGTTCATTCGTATATTAATATTTAAATGTTTTGTTTATGTGACAGCTTTAATGTTATTAATTTTAATTTTTTTTTGAGCTTGTATCATATAGTTATAAATATTTTAAATTATATAAATACGAAGCTTTAAAGATCCTTATATTTGTTTTAGAGTACTTTCATTCTACAAATTTAGCGTTGATTTTAGTACGAAGTATCGAAAACATGGTATTTGTACGATTAAAATGAACACAGTAAGAATACTAAACATTAACCCAACTAGTAGAAAATAAAAAGCATTTATGGTATAACAGATAACTTCTAACTTTACTAATCAAAAATTGAGCTTTCAGTATTTATTTTTAAACGAAAAACGTAGATTTGTAATCAATTGCGAACACTGATTTCGCTACATACACTTACTATATCGTCGTTTAATTAAACACCTCAATATTTATTATTGTATGTTTAAATTAAGTGTATATTATGCACTTTGATAACATCAATAATAAAGCTGAATTGTATGTGCGATAAATATTATGTATCAACGATTATTAGGTACAGTATTATGCCTATTATAAGTATTATTGGCATAAATTATCACGAATATAATGATGTCGAATGAATCATAATCGAAATACTGATTGTTATTTTAAGAAATGTGTTTTAGACGCAATTTTATTACGCGATTTAATTAATTTTAAATAGTTAGGTACTGTATGCAATACATACATTTTAATTGAACTCCATGTAATACACGTGCATAATTGTGTAGAGTGCACAAAAAATGTTCTATTCAAATGCATTTCATGTACATTGTTATATATATATATTGACATTGTACTGTACTATCTAAACACTAATTATTAATTAAAATGAATACGCGCGGTTATTACTCTCTATAAAAATAAGCATTAAAAATAATATATACGTATGTATCACGGTAAGCGTTCGAATTCGCCGCGAAAGAAACATTTTGAACTAAACGCTGAAACGCGTCGACAACGACGCGATGAGAACTCGTGCACAAGACCACCGTTTTATTTTCTAGTACGCGCGCCCGGTTAGTACGTCGTCTCATTTGCATTAACGTCAGAATCAAACATTGTGTTCTCGGGACATACATTCATACGTGTACACACGTAGTGCTGCAGCTAACTCTCCTACGTCTATGCTAGTGCACGCTCGTGGCACGCGTGTGTGTTCCGCGCATGATACACCCCACACGATCCGCAGCTATTCATATCCCGCGCGCGAAGGGTCTTGCACACGCCTCTTGATAAGCGATTTCGCCTTCTCCCGCGCGCACGTCCACCGGCGCATAATACACATAAGGTTTTTTGTTTTGTTTTTTTTCTTCACAATTAACTACGTGACTAAAAATGTTTTTTCTCTCCCCTTCACATTTTCGCCACGCCACCAGCACCGTCGTCCGCAGCCTTTGCGAAGACCATGCCCGCGCTGTACCGCGCCTAGGTGCGCATCGTGTACCGTGCACGGGTGCGGAACGTACGCGCGTCGCCGAAGTCGTACGTGAAGCTGAAACGATTATTGAAACGTTTCGCCACATAACCGCACGGAACGGTCCAATTTCGACGCGTGCACGAACTCATTTCAACCCTAAATGGGCACTGTTGCAGTGTGTGTGTGTGTGTACTTATCCCAATCGTTTGTTCGTAACACGGCCGACGCGATACGTACACAATACAATAACGTGCGCTCCGTGCGCATGCGAAACAAATATTGCGGTACAGGTTCGCACACGCACGCACGCGTACAGATTTATCGTGTAAGGTTTCGACGTATTAAACGCGATGACAGTTTTTTTTTTTTTTATTATTATTATTATTGTTTCGAGTGTTAACTCGAAAATCAAAAACCGATGACTAACCGGTATAGGATATTGTATATGCGCGCATACGAACAACGCGATGTGGCGAACTCTTAAGTGCGTGGTGCCTGTACGTTATTTGGCGAACTCGCAATTTTCCAACTATTGTTAAACACCAGTCAGGTTAGGTTAGAAGAAGCCGTTCTCAAATGTCACCAAACCCTCGGATATCCCCGTCCGCGTGTCTGTACGTAACGTTCGTGGAATATACATTCGTAGAAATCGGTACGCACCAACGGCTAATTAAAGACGATCCACCCCATGGTCACAAATCTTTGTGTTAACGTTCCGGCACGATGTGTGCAGTGTATACTAGACTACTTCGCTGCGGTCCGGGATTGTGAAAAAATATTCGATTGGCAGATCGATAAAATTTATGCTTTCGGAACATCGTCCGCTAATTGGTTCGTGTTATAGTATATCTATTTGTCTATTCGGTCTGAATGTGAATATTTCGTATATTAAGTGTTGTCATTGTTTCTTTACCATACGGTATTCAAACGGTCGTGTTCGCAATAATTGACAATAGCACATAAAAATAATCGCAATTAATTTGTAACACACACACATACACAGTGGCCACTACATAACCTACTACATATTGCGGATGCAATAAAAAACAATTAACGTCGTTGTGATACAACTTATATTTTCTTGTGAAATTGATTAAAACAGTTTCTTGGTATGCATATAATAGCATTTAACTTCATGTACAATCGGTAATTTTGCCTAAGTGGAATTTGACGAAATTCAAGGGCTACTTGATCTATTACGCTTACAAAATGTACATTTACAATATTGATTTAACGTTATTAATCTAATGCGAGTACATAGACATATATATATATATATATATATATATATGCTTTTATAATGAACCAATTGATCGATATATATTTTTAATATTATCAGGTTTCGCTTAACTTCTTCTACTCCTGGCATACCGCAATCACCAGATTAAAGATTAACCATCAAAATATTTTTTATAACAATGATCTAAAAACGTTTTTAAATTTATTATCATTAATATACGCCGTTCTGTGCTAATTTTATTTTCAATATTTGTACAGTTGAACAACTTGAAATTTTTGTGAATTGATATTTTTTTAAGTTGAGGCACAGAGTTTTGGGATTGATTTCACTTCTTTATTAACCTCAAAATTCAGGAACTTTTTCTACAATGTGTCTTTTCGGCACAAAATTTGGGTATTAATTTATTTTCTTTATTATGCTCCAAATTCTACTTTTTCAACTAAGTGCCTTTTTGGCACATAATTTTGAGACTGATTTCACTTAATTATTAACATTAAAATTCTATCTTTTCTCCAAATCGCTTCAACTTACGCACAGAAAGCCTTTTTTTACTTCTCTGAAGTATTTTTTTGAGAATAATATTATACAACGAAATCCACAGAACACTAATAAACACTAAATAGTTTGTGATAACGTTTAAATTAAAATTTAGAATTTGGTACCACGAACAACATTTGCAGTATAAATAATATAGTGAATAATCCTTTTGACTGCTCGATTTAACATCTAATTAAAATCAGAATCATCTATAGAATAGTGAATTTATGTGTAGAAAACAATTTTTATCTTTATTTTTATGAGTGTCTTAAAAATAATAATTAATTTTAAAAATATGTAAGATAATTTAAAATTGTATAAATTATTATTCAAACTATACGTATTTATGATTTATGAATGTTTCGATTTTACTCGGTTTGAATTATTCGCGACTGCATACAGTGCAAAGCCAAAAGATTTGTATTATTATTTTGAATCATGTGCCAAATTGTAGGATTTGTAGGATTATATAAATTAAGTAAGAATTAATTATTCATTTTGTGGAAAACACAATTATATTTATAAGTAATACATAATATAAATAATTCAAATATGTACTATTGTAAGCAATGTAATAGTGTAATGAGCATGTGGGTTGAGGTACAACGAACTTAAATAATCCAATAACTATCATTTGGATAACAAACTAGAACACAATTAAAAGTATTTCGCAATAAGAATTTATTTAAATGTATAATAATAAATATAGCAAGTCGCCATCTTGTGCATTTACATTATTTGATATATTGCGTTGCTACAGTTATAGCCGACAGTTTCCACGACAAGCCGCTCTCGGCCGAAGGTCTCAAACAAAATGATTTAAAAACTAGATAAACTTTACAACACACACATACATAAGTATATAATCGTACATAATTTGTATACCTACGTTCATTTCCCTAGTCTGTTTTAGGCGTTTACTTGATTCAAGTGATTGTAAGCGCGTACTGATTTACGCGATCTTACATTAATCCTTGACTGCGTATGCATATACACACATAGAGTAATAAATAAATAAGCAGACGCATGGAAACGATGGAAACCAGTTTTTTGATCGTACAAACTTTTCAATAACACCTATAACTATGAACACATCGTTTTCCACCATTTTTGCGTGTATATGTATGAAGCAGTGTTGGTCCTTGGAGATATATGCATGCACGTACGTACATGTACGATAAATTGTTAAAACTTAATAATAAATTTATGTCCACGGTCCCTTAATAATTTTTCGCTGATCACCATGGTTTTTACGGTTAAGCTTGATATAGAATACAACACGAGTGTTACGTTAAACGTTTAAGTCGCATGTTCTGCTGGCTTGTAAAGACTTTAACAACTATGTACGGTTTCGATTTTATTCTTCCGTATTTCAAAATCAATGCAAAAATGTTCAAGAAAGAATAGAATTTGAAAAGGTTGATCGAGAAAAATCGCGCTCGGTAAAAATTCGTGAGAAATCCTGTTCAGCGACCTATACGGGTACATTCGTTTCTTCGATTCACTTCGGGGTCACGTAAAGTCTGCGACGTTGTAGGCATACAACTTTTCTCTCTCTCTCTCTAAATCACCGCCACGTCGACACAGGTACATATATACCGTATATATGTATTATGTATATACTCGTGTACATGTTACTGTATGTACTAAACGCGCGTATGTATATAGGCTTCAATCGGTTTTGACCAATCGATGGTGAACCGGTCTGCGTTAAACGACAAACGCACCGCCTCGTTTTCAAAATGGTCGTCGTCATGGTCCCGGTTTTCATGCGTAGATATATACATGTTAATACGTTATAGGCCTTCGCTTACATGCTTGCGGCGCGCGCGCGTACCGCTCGCCTTCGTTCCTTCCGCGACGAGTTCTGATTTACTTATTTATTCATTTTATTTTTTTATTTTTTTTAATCGAATATCGATCGTAAACGGGCCGTAGTCCATTATCTTTTTTCTGTTTTCCTTTAAGGTCATGTTTTGTTGGTTTTTTTTTCGCCTTTTTTTTTAACCCGACACGCGAGATTTCGAGGCAGGTCTATGCGATGAGGTACGTATGCATACGTGTATACGTTGCTGCAACCGAACTGTACGCGTTCGAGCACACAAATATTTAACTTTCTAACCAGCTACGGTCGTGTACACACATATGTATATACATATATATTCATTATATTCACCGTCCGCAATGCGTGCATAAGTGCGTGTGCAGGTGTACGCCGTCATGATTTGTCGAAGACGACGGGCAGGGGAGGATTGACCGGCATTCGGCAATCGCGCGACACGCCTATTCTTGTACGCATGTCCTCCCACCCCCGGTTGACATACCTGCGTACCTGTCGGTGAAATATCGAAATATGCGTGTGTGCGTGTACAATAATGACCTACGTGAAAACGCGACGATCCGAAGGCGAACCGCGCGTACTAGTCACCTTGCGTATCCGCGTCCGTGCGCGCTCGCATAAGTGCGTGTACTGCCGATATGTAGGTACGTCGAACGATTGCACATCGAACAATCCGTTGCGATTGCCGACGACGAAAACATGCCCATAAACGTATTTTACCCGATTGCATTTTCGCCGTGCACATTGCTACACCGGACGTACTTGAAAACGTTCAAACGAGCGGTTTCCGCGAGGTTCCGTCAATGGTTACGCGCAAGTTATAACCGCCGTTTCGACGAAATACCTGCGAGGCACGAGATCCGTCGTGAACGCTATTAGGCACACACGCCGTTTGCCTGCGCGTGCATGTACAGATTTCCCTGACTGCGTAATCGCGGCTTAACAAAGCGTGTAATAAGATTACTCGAACTGACGTTGCCTTGTGCGTATAACCGTCAGCTGCAAGACCGTATCCGAATAATTGTCGCACGAGCATTATAGTCGTTAGCCAGTGCCGCAAACTAAAGACAAATATTTTTATGTGTATCGACTCGTTCGTATTTCTCTAATCGAACCTTATAATACAGATAGAGTACGCTGTGTGCACTCCGCCGTTATTACCGTCGGCCGAACTCGGCCCAAAAGTTGTGTGCAGCGTTCATAAAACAAATAGGCTCGACAATTGATGGTCGGACTGCACGTGCACTAGGAGCAAGGGCTATACGTTATGATTCGTTTAAATAGATTATATATTTTTACACAACTGATAATATTTTAAGGAGTGAAGAATTTCCTCTTTCATCTTGCATACCATAAAAACTATTGGAGTAATAAATTATAATACATGTTATGTCAATGTGGATGAATACCTACGTATGGATAGTCATAGTAATAATACTCTATACAATTCTACTCGCATGTCCACCGCAGACGTAAAATAGCATACAACTGCCAACACTGGGTAATATTTTCCGCATAAAAAATAATTCAAATTACGTATAGTCAATAATTATACGTTTCTTTCATGATCTGACAATTGTTGTACAACCGTAGAAGAAAATTGGCTTTGAGAGAAGAACTCTATACAACATGATAAAGGTACGAATATATACTTCGGCAAAGGAAATGGTGAACATTGGTTTTAACTTGTAACAGTTTATTTTCGATTAGTAATACCTGTTTAATATAGATGTATTAATCGTCAGGTTTTACGGAATACATAATTCGTATTTCCTGTTTACTTGTTTATAATTATATACCAATGTGTTTATTTTTGAGACAGCATCTCGATCACTTAATCTCGTTTTTACAGGAAAATACTAAGTAAAACATAGTTAATTAGTTTTTTTTTTTACAAAACGCGTTTGATTTTTTGCGCAGTTAAAGTAAAATTTGAATAAATTATATTTCCTTTTTACCAATGATATTAATAGTAATAGTTTTGTTTAGGTTCTTTTAGAACGATCATATAGAATGGTAAAACGTGTAGATAATCCACGTGACAAAACAATAAAACTATAAATATTCTATAATCATATTCATATATGTATATATCTTATATAGATAAACATACATTCTATTAACATGGAATTGTATATATATATACAAGTATCTATAATTGAATACAATATTTTTGCATTCAATCAGCTGATATATATATATATATATATATATTACGGAAAAATATCTATTCGAACGTTATAGATTCAATGTTACAATAGTACGATATAGAAATAATCGTATACATGAGTACAATAAGTATTAGAAGTGATCAAATAAAATTTAATTTCAAACGCCTTCGGCAAAACAATAAATCCTACTACCGTTTGACTAATACATGTATACATTTGTTCATATTATTGTAATAATTTGCTGGTGGCAATTAGGTCTCTCAATATTAATTATAGTATATATTACGTAAATGTGTGCAATGAATATATTACACACATAATTATATTTTTGTTATGAAGATTTTTGATTTCAATGATATTTCTTGCGTCATTCTTTGATGATGCGCATGAATTGCTTCCATATGCTGTTGAATATAAGATTGACAGTATTTTGTAACAGATATAAACGCACATAGGTTAAATAAATGGAAAATGTTTCCGAACATTTAAATTTAGTACAATATAAGGGTATAGGCAGTATTGTTATTTATTTATGAAAACCTACGTTTGTCGCTTCAATATGCATTGTATTATTGAAATATACGGTTTTCGTTGCACACCAGTACTAATGATACTCATTGCTTGTATAACACTTAATCTATAACTAACTTGTGTCCACAGGGTTGGAAAGGATCGCTGAAGAGTTAATGGGAAGAAGAAAATGGCACCAGTATCAAGATATTTTGACCAAAAACTATTTACTGGAAGAAGAATTGATGGACCGGAGAGAATGGGTTCCCGTAAAATCGTTTAATTCGTGTGATGTGAACACAGACCTAAGCGTAGCGGATCAGTCACCTGCAGAGCTGGTAAATTAATATGAATTTACAGTAGCAATAGTAAAAACGTTTTATAATATAATAATGCAATTAATCCAGTCCACGTACAGATAGTATACAGATAGTATGTATACATATAATAATGCGATAGATCAGCGTTCAAACTTATCGCCTTAACCAAGAAAAACAATTTATATCGTACATCTACTTTTAACTAATATCATATTTTTGTCGTCACATGGAAGTTTACAATTTTTTCAGTGAAACGTTTACCTTTTAAACATCATAACTCGAAACCACTAGTCGGTTTTCAAATGACCTCCGTTTCGCGTGGTCGTGTATAACATTTTATATATTTGATTTTAACCTCTATTAGGTTAGGTGCTACTACCAAGAAATTATTATTATTCATGGTCGTATATTTATTTATTTTTCATAAACCATAAAGACCGGAATAATATGTAACAAAAGCAAATTTTTTGCATTTTATTATTTATTTTCGTTCATGTAAATTGAACATGCATATAAATCTATACACACCACGCGATACACCTTTTCACATATACATTTTGTTCATTGTAAAATAAAATTGGTCGTATCGTTTTTTTTCATTTTTTTTATATTAAATCAAGATAATATACGATCTGTATGCAGTAGAACAATACACATTTTATGCGATTTATAATTATAAATGTATATTTTAAAAAGCACATTAAAAACACTTGACTGGGAACGAATTTTATTTAATATTTTTTTTTCGTATTACTAATAACTATAATATAATAGTGATATAATTAAGTACATTTGGGTTCCATTACGCGTGATCACCGTGGTAGGTATAGGAATAAATTGTACAATGCTACACGAGTCGATATTCGTGTTCGGCTAAAATAATGAATATATGATATAGAATATTAATGATCACCCTAATACGAGTATTGTAAAAAGAGTACAATTTCACGAGCACATTATACTTTTGTTTTGCTACTATAAGTTTATATAGACTTAAATAAAATCGAACCTAATATAATTTATTCTAAATTAAATTATATAATCTAATTAAATTTAGTATCACTACTTTGTGTATCCTTGACACTCGTTGATTGTTTCGATTGATAGCATTAAATCATATATAATTCAGACGCTTATACTAAACATGGATGTATATTATGACAATAGGTTGGCTGTGGTAGCAGGTTTATACATAGTTTATAAAAGTTTGGTCTAACTGATCTATTCTGTATAAATTCAGTTTTCACTTTGATACACAAATATTGTTGGTGTAATTGAGTTCGTTATGCAGTAGGCACCTTCTTAACCTAATGCACTTTAATGGTTTTATGTAATGTAATGCACTATAATAGGCCCATGGCATATGTATACATTTATACGTGCATATTTATAGATAACATTAATCACCTACAAACTGTATAGGTAACCTACATATGTATAATTATATAGTTTAAAATGATTGAATAAATTACTTTTTCGTAAAATTAATGAACACTAGTTATATCTATGACCGAAGCGAATCTAAAATCAGTATTTAGACGTACTATACATTGGTATAATTAATTTAAATATTTATAATGCACGTGTATACTTACATAATCAATAATCTAAATTCACTTTATGCGTGCATGTTTTTCATTCGTATTTATTTGTTATACGACTTACATTAAAAGCGAAAGAAAAGAGAATACGTACAAATGCGGAAGTTGTAATTATCAACGAAAACGCTAATGTGTGGGCGTGTACAATACTACCCTAATCTATAACTGTATATACTACTATTCTATTATTACAAAATAGATATATACACCTATCACAGAGGTCCTTGCATGAATCTTTCTTTTCTAAACGCGCTCACGTTTGTCATACATCGATTATTTAAAAAAATAAGAAACACGCGTACTCCCTCTGAGTTCAGATTTATACTACAACTATAATGCATTTCTACATGATTTTTATATAATTTATTCCACCGATCTTCTTTACAATTTTTTTTTTTTTTTTTTTAGATTTTGAGTGAAATGACGAATATATTGGTTTTACTATAATATGTACTATATTTTAGATTATGACTGTGTACACGATTTCGACCAAAAAAATTACTCTGATCATCACTAAATAAAAAGTAGGAAATTAATTGCAGTTAGCACTTGAAAAAATAAATGCAAAATTTACTGCATAACGATTTTTCATAAAATAAATTTTCGTTTTCATTTCAAACTAATTGTAGAATCATTACATTTTCAATGAATTCTTATGTCTCTATTTCCTATAGAAAGTATAATTTTCAAAAGAATTTTTGTGAGCCATTTAAGGAATATTTTAATTTTCACGTTTTATTAACTCTTCTTTGAAAATGTTGAAAAAAGAACTTTGGTTTAACAAAAAGTAAAAAATTTGATGTAAAGTTCTTTAACTTAAATTAAATTAAATAAACTTAAGACAAAACGATTAATATCTCAAAAATTCACTATATTTTTATAGTAAAAAATTCTTAAAAGGTCATATTTTATAAAAACTTACAGCTTATCTTAACTAGGTAGTTAAGAATTTTGTTTATTTTTACTATATTTATACCATTCGCTTATCCCTGTATTTCACCCGACCTAGGGGTCTCTCCCTTTTTTTTTTTATTGTATCTTTTATTTTAACTTTCAACGATAATGATTAATACAATATTTTGATTATTAATAGTAATTTATGGTAAAAATAAGGAGTTATTAATCAAAATATAATATTCGTATAGTTTGCGAAGACAGCGTATTAAAAATATACGTAACAATTAAAATAATGAAATTCAGATTACGATAACTTGCATAATTTAAATTAATAACAGTAATCAATGTTAATTTAAAAGTAAAAGCATATTTATAGAACATAGAGTAAGATTTTATTCTACCTCAGTGCAAAATAAAGCCAGTATAAAATATACTTTCTCTTCATTTGTCCTACGATTTGTATCATTCCTATATCAACAGCAATAAATATTTGAAACCCATCGATCTGGCGGTTCTTTTCAATATTTTCTTTATGGCTCACATAACTGCAAATTTTCTTCGGACCGATTTTACGGGCTAAACTTTTACGAGTTCAATAGTTTTGTAATAATATCTTCAAAACTATTATTCACTATCGTTGCACAAGCGATACGCGCATCGTATTCTTGATTGTTAAGATTTATTCGCCAAATATAAAAATTAAAAAAGGCACATCACGTCCATGTGCAACGTGCATATAACTACAACGACGTATTGGACCGTACCATAGAGATAACGTATTGGTATGTCACACGAATAGGAGCAAATGTACGTAGCCGTTTAGGCGTAAAAAATCTATAAAAATAAAATTAATATTATTATTGTAACAGATCATTACTAATCATTATTAAAATAAATAAGAAAAATGAAAAATTATTAGTTCTGGTTTATTTATTGGCGTTTATATAGTAAATTATAAAACCTTTGATGTTATACGTTCATAATATAACTAAAGATATCGTGTCTTACAGAACCTTATCGTTTATCATTGAATATTTCGTAGGTATTACCTATAATTTATAATAATTTGATATGAAAAACTTCTTAGATTTTCTTATAGATATATTTTGAACGTTTTGTAACAAATATAATTATTTTAATTAATCATGTACCTATAATTATAATATTAAAATTTGTTGTATTCATTTTTGACGTTTGTAACTACAATAAACATAAATAACTTGTTAATTTTATTTACTGATTTACAATTTTTTCTTTTTTTTTTTTTAACGTCCAATTATCCCCACGTCCATTTGTCTTGGATCGCATGTCACGCAACGATTCCCCGTACGCTGTGTGCCGTCATCGTCGTTGTTGTTACTATTTGCTATTTTTGTTAATGTTGTCGCGACTTCGAAATTATAATGTTTAATGTTCGCGTGTCCGCAGGAGCCATCGTCTGAAACGGGAAGCTTGAGCGGCGGCAGTCGCAGCGCAGAAAGTCCGGAACCGGAGCCGGGCAGACGGCCGTCGTCCACTCCGCCGCCGGCGGCTTCAGAGCCGTATCGCGTCGATGACCGGTCGCCACCGCCACTGCTGCTGCTTTCCAACGCCTCGTCCGCGGCCGCAGCCGCAATGGCAGCAGTCGCGTCGCTGAACAACTCGTCGCCCTCGTCGGCGACCGCAGCACCGGCGGCCGGACCGCCGTCGCCCGGCGCGTTGGACGCTGCGGCCGCGGCCGCAGGGCTGCCCAGATGGCTGCTGGCCGCCGCCACGCTGAGGCTGCAAGAGACCACGGCAGCCGCCGCAGCCGCCGCATCGGCGGCCGCGGCCGCAGCTGCTGCGTCCGCGGGCGGCAGGTTGCCGGCCGACCCGCAGCACCACCGCCACGGCCAGCAACAGCACCACCACCAACAGCCGCTCGACCAGCCGCTCGATCTCAGCGCCAAGGGCAACAGCAACAGCAACAGCAATAACATCAACAACGGCACGACGACGGGCAACGCGTCGTCATCGTCCGCGACGTCCACGCCGACGTGCCCGAGCGCGTCGTCCACGCCGTCGTCCGAGCTGAAAAACGTGGCCAACGCGGCCGCCGTCAACCCGTTCACGCCAGATCTCATAGCCACGGACATGATGAACAAACTTCACAACCTGATCCCGGGCCCGTCCACGTTCCTACCGCACCAATCGCTCAATGCACCTGCGTCGCTCAACACCGGCGGCAACCGGAACGCGTTAAAGTGAGTGCCGTTCGCGTGTACCTTTATCCCACGGGGACGTGCGTCTTGTTCGCGCGAATATTTTAACAACTGCGCAACGTCTCGTCAGAACGTAATAATGAAGGACACCCTCTCCCCTCGCTGTGAAACAATACGAATTCGATAATCTATTGAATACCTATCTCGTTGTTGTTCTCGCAGTCGTGGGAATAAACGATTCTTTTTCCGCCTCTCCCTAAGACTTTATTTGCCGACGTCGAAACGGTGTTAACGTCCCGCGACCGAAAACAGCCTTTAGACATTTTTCGTCTCTAAACACTCTGATCACGCTGGTCGGCGCATATCTATACTGATAAATATTTTGTAATCGCCCCTACGATCAGCCGAATCGATCCGATGTTAATTTTTATTCTTCAGCTTACGCTGCACAAGTGTACACAAACAACAAAAATTAAATTGGGATACACTACGGGTGCCGTCTACCGAAAGAGTTAGTCGTCCACGCAGAACTTTTTGATCCGATGGATTCCGGTGTAATAACATAATTTTAACTTTTAACGACCATCGAAACATCAGCACACTAATGGTACTGTAAGAAAACGTACCGACATGTTTTTCAACGCAATTCTTCCGAATCCTCCTTTCTAATGTTGCGTTTTCTCTTCAGAAATCCCAAAGCCTAATTGTGTTTCCTGTTTGTGTAATCATCATGCAAACGAGACATAGCGACTACGAATACGCGTATGCGTACGTGTGCATACATGCCCTGAATGAGATTTATGCCATTTAAAAGTGCGTTTCGGTTCTATGAGTTCGTAAATATTCATGTGCGTGTGTGGCATGCAGACATCCGAGATCACCGATGTGATGCAGTTTTACGATGATAATACGGTCGTTTTGTCCAATGCGTGAGGTCGTAATGAGTATGAAAGGCTCAAAGGCTATATTATATATTTATGTTGTACGTTATTTTATGTATTTTTCGTATTCAAAAGCATTGACCATTATAAATAAATGTAAATAAATTTACAAATTAGACGGCAAACCGAGATAACGAATAGCACAACGTTATGTAGATATTATAACCGTTCACGAAATTAGAACGTGCAGGACGGTAATGAGGTAAAATCATTAATTTTACTTAGATGGGTGTGTGTGTGTACGCTTGTGTGTGTTAAGAATAAATAAAAGAACAACGGCACGACATAATTATCTTGATAGTTGGACCATGATAATAAAATTGCAGATGTTTGGTATGCGCTCCAAGTACGGAATTTAGCCAAAACTATACACGTAATTGGCAAATCCATCCTCGTAAATGGCGTGCATATTACGTATAAT
Source organism: Sipha maydis (assembly GCA_034509805.1). Classification (NCBI taxonomy): domain Eukaryota; kingdom Metazoa; phylum Arthropoda; class Insecta; order Hemiptera; family Aphididae; genus Sipha; species Sipha maydis. Next base: position 170,119 of record JASXSY010002782.1, read on the forward strand.
CATATGTATACTTGCTTTTCGCCGTATTAGGTATCTTTTTTCGTTTTAAAGAGCACCTCACGCATTAATATTTTACGAACGTTAGATTGGTACCTAGTACCTACACTGAATTTCTCCATGTGTCTTACACGTCTCGTGGGACGGGATAAGCTTATCGGGGATGGCCTCCCCAAACACGAATAAGCGTACAAATGCGTATGACCATGAGTTAATAAACGAAACCTAATGGTGCAACGCACATAATATTGTCGAACAAGACGATCAAGAGGGGGAAAAAAAGGTTTACAATAATAATTTGCGGTTTTTATTACAAGCAACTTGATTTTTCGAACAGGTTGAAGACGACAAAACAAACCAGCCACATGGCCGGTAGGAAGACGTACACGGAGGACGAGTTGCAAGCTGCGCTCCGGGACATCCAGAGCGGTAAGCTAGGCACGAGGAGAGCGGCCGTCATATACGGTATACCACGGTCGACGCTTAGAAACAAGGTGTACAAACAGTTGGCGCTGGAACGGGACAGCGGTGGAGGGATCAGAGACGCGTCGGCTAGTGTGGACGACCCTGGCACGGTGGTCAGCGCCGAGTTGCTGGAAGAGGACGACGAGGACGACCGGGACACGGCGTCTGCGGGCGAAGACGATTTCAGCAAATCAACGCCGGACAACAGAGAACACCACCAACACCACGTGCATCAACCACCACAACGCCAGCAGTCGCACCAGCTGCCGAACCGCGTCCCACAACCCGCCTGCAGGACGTCCGCGTCACCGTACATGACGATCGAAGAACTGATCCGGTTGTCGACGGAACAGCAGCAGCAGCAACAGCAGCAGCAGCAGCAGGCCGTGCCCACCGCGGAGACGCTCCGATTGTTCCTGCAGCACTACACCAACAACAAACTGAGGACTGATTATCGTCACGGCGGCGTGGACGGCACGGCGGACAGTCGAAGGTCACCGTCACCGTCGACTGTGGCGGCCACCAGGTTGCCGCCGCCGCCCATGACCGCCGACCTGTGGCCCGCAGCGGCCGCAGCTGCAGCGGCCGCCGTGGCGCTGGACCCGCAGCACATGGGTACGTATCTGGCGCAGCTGCTGTCCTCGTCGGTAACGACCGCACCGCCGTCGGCTGGGCTCGGCTCTCCGCACTTACCCGCGCACGGCAGCCCACCACCGCAGCAGCAGCAGCAGCCACCCCAGCACCAACAAGACTTCCTAAAAGAGTTCACCGTCAAAGAGATGATGCGCAAGATGCTGGACGACGAGCAGCAACGGTACGTCGGCAAGTCGTTGGACCCGAGACGGTGGTCGTCGAACGGATGTGGCTCGTCCGAACCGATGGACACGGGCCGCAGCAACGACGACGACTCGAACCAATCCGTCATACTGAAGGTGCCGCAGTACAAGCCCGCGCCCGGAGCCAAAGGGCCCGAGTGCGAAGCGGCCGGAGGTCGGGAACTGCGGTCCCCGGGACGCGCAAACAGCGTGCGGAGCGACACGTCTTCGCCGCCTTCGTCATCCGGCGGCGGCGGTAAGCACTCGATCAACATGAGGGAAGTAATTGCAAAGAGCATCACGCACAAGTTCCAGAACACGGCCAATCAGCCGCTGCCGCCGCCCATACCCGCGGTCGAGTCGTTCGCCCGCGCTTACCACCAGTACCAGCAACAGCACCAGCACCACCAGCAGCAGAACATGCCCTCGGCCGTGGCCGCGGCCGCCGCCGTGTTCGGTGCCAGCAGTCCCATAGTGGTCAGGAACCATAACAACAACAACCTGCTGGACGACTGCCGGAAACGGGTGCCAACGCCCACCAAATCCACGTCCAATTCGTCCGGCGGCGGTTTTCACGTGAGCGGCTCGTCGTCGTCATCGTCCAACTCGGCAGCGGCGGCTGCGGCGGCAGCGGCTGCAGCCGCGGCGGCCGGCGGCAAGGGCACCAGACCGAAGCGGGGCAAGTACCGAAACTACGACCGGGACAGCCTGGTGGAAGCGGTGCGCGCGGTGCAGCGAGGCGAGATGAGCGTGCACCGGGCCGGGTCGTACTATGGCGTACCGCATTCGACGCTCGAGTACAAGGTCAAGGAGAGGCATCTGATGCGGCCCAGGAAGCGCGAGCCGAAGAACCCTCCGTCCGCGTCCTCGGTGTCCACCGCGGTCGTCGAACAGGACCGGAAAAAGTCGTCGTCCGACCTGTCGTCGTCGTCGGCCCGGTCGGCCGTCGACAAGGCGTCGTCCACGACACCGCCGGCCGTAAAGTTGCCCGCGCACGTGTTCCCGTCGCAACAGCCGCCGCCACCGCCGCAGCTGCAGGCGCCCAACGGGTTGAAGATGTTCGACGCGGCCGGCCCGGTGGGCCCGTTCCAGCCGTCGTTCCCGTTCTGGGCCCCTAACCCGTTCCACGTGCCCATGGACTTCGCGCGCAGCTCGGTGGGTTTCCCGCCCATCTCGATGATGCATCGCATGCCGACCGCCGAATCGCGGTTGCACCATCACCACCAGGCTGCCGCGGCCATCGCCAGCCTGGGCAAAAACGCACGCGAGGTGGCCGAAAACCTGTACGACGGCACGGACAACGGCAGCTTTTTGGACGGCATAATACGGTCCAGCCTGGAGACCGGGCTCAAGTCGGCGGCCCAAGCGGCCGCGGCCCAAGCGGCTTGCAAGGGGTCGTCCGGCGAAGTCGGTGGCGAGAGTCCGGAACGCGCGGACGACCAGTCGGTAGCCGACGAGAACGGCACCGGACTGCACGCCGAAGACCGCGCGGCCACGCCGCAATCCTGCAGGGACTCGGCCACGGACAGCGATGAAGACGAGAAGCAGCAGCAGCAGCAACCACCGGGATCGGATTCGCCGGCCGGACCGGAGCAGCTCGAGGACGCAGAACAGTACGACGCCGTCGCCGAGCGGACGTCGGACTTGTCGCCGGAACACGTGACCGAAACGGAAAACGACGACTAGAGCGTGGCGTCCCGTAAGGTAATGAAACGATTCGTTTATAATAAACAATTGGGAACTATTCGAATAATTAATCGTATACATATTGGTACGGATATGTGTGTGAACACAAAGCGGTGTGTGATGCACGTGTATGCATGTGACGGTATTTGTAAATTGTTGTACAGACTTTTGGCGATCGACGACTAAGTTTATACATATTATACGTACGGTAGGTTTTTGTTTGTTTGTTTTGCATTTCATTTTATTTTTTCGGTAACTATTTCTATAAAAAAAAAAAAAAAGAAAAAAAAATGTAATCGGTTAGTGCAATTTTTACTTAGAACATCATAAAATTCGTTAAAAATTGCTGACGGTAATGAAACCCATAAATTTGTTATCAAGCGGCGACTTTGTGATAAAAAATTTAAAAAAAAAAATAAAAATATTAAAAAAATGTTTATATTCGTTTACGTCGTGTTTTTTCTTTTGTAATTTATGAAAAAAAAAAATATATTTACGTTTTCTACAGTAAATTTTATTGCACTACACCACAGTAGTTTAAATCTACAAATATTTTTGGTTGTAAACATACACCTATATTATATTTTATTGTAAATAAGTATAAATCTTCAATAAATATATTATTATTATTATTATTATTATTATTATTATTATAGATATATGCATATAAGTATATTGATTATAACATTATAAGCTCTTACGTATGTAGTACATATGATATTTAATCCAAAATAAATGGTAATTGATACACACGGACCAGAGGGATATAATATATTATTATACATGTATATATACATATACATATTATTATATAATGTATGTACATTATATACATGAAAAAAACCGCATGGAAATGTTTGTGCCATAAAAATATGAATAGTAATGTGCGTGTACTGAAATATTTGATGGTCAAGCCCTTTGATACGGATATTTAATCGATTAATTTTTAATCGCGTGTTCCATACGAACAAACACATTTAATTTATTAAGTTTTATTCGTCTTATATACGTAGGGACATCTTTTTTTTTTTAAAAAAAAAATCCCTTCTATTTGTACATACAAAAAAAAAATTGAATAATTTCTAAGACTATTATTTTATATTATTGTTCCTTTTAAATGTGTCTCGAAAAAAACCATAATTTACTTAAAGAGTAAATGTTAAAAAAAAAAAACTTTAGCGTTCGATTTATGTAAGTATATTACAAGAAAGTCTAATTATTTTTTGGTTTTTGATTTAATTATTATAATTTTTTTTTTTTTTTTTTAAATGAAAACTCTAATCATATCATTACGACTTTAGATAGTTATTTTTTTCATATTTAAAGGAACGTTGTGCTTTGATTATACTCATTTGGCCGCTTTCAAATATGAGTATTAGGAATGATAATATCGATTTACATTCCAAAAAACCACTAAACCCAAACAAATATAATATTTCCAGTTTTTCGTAATTTTTTTTAATTAAAAGACACCCAAGCATTCCAAAATAAAATCGTAATAATACGTATATTTATAGTATTTATTTGCATTTGTAATTTTCCAGGGGTAAGTTGAGTATAAAACAGAGCGTTACGGAACTCATGGATTTAATGTTGTATATTGTTATTGATATTAATATAATCAAATAATTTGTGTTCATTAAAAAAAAAAACATATTTTTAAAATATAGGCTATAGCTATAGTCTTTTTTTAAATATATTGATGTACCATTTTTTTTTTCTAATTATTTTCTAAGTCTCAAACATCATGTAGTCCTAACTGTGTGTTTCATGATAAAACAAAATATTTTTTCTAATTTGTACCCTTACGTTTTTAGCTATTATTTTTATTGAAATAGTATATAATACGATAACTATTGTATTATTATATTATTATTATTATTATTATTATTTTTATTATTATTATTATTATTATTATTATTATTATTATTATAACTGTCGAATTGTCGTTCATTTTACTCTGTACAAAAATATTATTTTTAATAATAATACAAACTTCTTTGAGGTCAATTTTTGTACTAATAAAATTGTTCTTTTTTATGATCATATAATTATATTTATTATTGTTGTATTATTATTCCGTTGCTCTACCGCTCTACTACTGTCGCTACTGTGGTTACAATGTTTTCAGTGTACATCGAGCTTGAAGATGGACTGTATAGTTGTTAAGTTGAAGTAATTATCAAATTCTTATTTAAATATTTAATTCCACTAACTGATAATAAATTAATATGGCAAAAAAATTTATCTTTTTAATTTCTCAAATGAGATACTCTGATCAGGACCCTATGTAGTATTTACATTTAATTTTTTTATTTGTTCATATTTGTTTTATGCGTCATTATGCGTTATTAGCGCAACTAACAATCAAGATAAAATAACGACCAGCTATTATATTTTAGTATTAGAAACAGAATATTTTTAACTATGTATAACAAAAATTTCAGTTATGTTTCAACCAACGTTTTGTTTAAATTCTGTTATGAATATTCGTTTGGTTAATTTTATCCATATTTGGTAATTATATCTGATAATACTGCCGACAACTCGGATCACAAGCGATTGGATTTATTGGTTTTTATTTTAATATTTTAAACTTCATAATATTACATCCAAATTTTCCAAAAATTGTTGTCATGACCATTATAGAGAAACGTACTTGAAATAATAGAGTGAGAAACTTCAAATTATATATATATATATATATATATATATATATATATATATGACAACTCTACAACTTTATTTTACCAAAGTAAGATCGATTAGTTTTTTATCCAAGCTACAAGTATATATTATATATTTAACTGTATTATTATAATAAACACGAACTCGCGCGTGTATGCAGAACATTCGCATTTTGTTTCTTACCAGTTTCGCGACATCGAGTGTATATGCGATATAGATGTCATTAAAACGAGATAACCGGTTAAAATATTATTTATCTTTGTCTATTTAGTCTGCGTGCATAAGATTATTATGCAAGCGCGCTACACCTTACATAACGTCGCGGACTATTATAATATAATACATGCAAACATTTAATCTAATTTTCAAACAACGACTCTTTTCGATTATCCGTTGAAATGCTTCGCGATTGCTTTATTTAAATGGATATTCTTTTGTTGTTGCATTAAAACGTACAAGTTTGTAAAAGTCGTTTTAATATATTATAATGTAGTAAATATGTTCGCTGTAAATAAATCAAATATATAATGTTCGTATAATCAATAATAATTAAATAACATATTATTCGCTAATCAAACAAATTGTACGATACGAAATCGAAATAGACGAAAGTAATCAAGGGCAAGTCACTAAGACCCATCACGGTTCGTATACAAACTCGTTTACTTAACCTGTTCGTCTTTTACATCGTATATATATATACACAACGTATTTGGATACTACAAAGTCCAAATGTATAGAATATTATATGTAAAGGCTGAATACATTCAAATAAACCGAAAAAAACGAACGACAATAAATATAATAAGAGAAAGGAAAAAAATTAATTTAAACGATCAATAAATCCACACAAAGTATTAATTAGCAATTCAGAGCAGATTTTAGATAGATATAGTATTATAATTCGTTGTGCGTTTAAATAATTTCCATATGTAGATAGTAATCCATTCTCCTTTTTTATATTCTTGCGGTTTAATGATGATGTTTCTTTTGGAACACTTTTTCGGATAGAGAATCCCCACCGAATATTTTAAGTAAAAATTTTAAATATTGGACATTGGTCACAAATGATACTTTACTCAGGTAACTTCGATTTTCTGAGTATTTTTATAAGCACACAAAGAAAATGTATAAAACATTACATTTTACTATCGTGCGTATCATTCACATTTATTCCGATGAGGTAAGTCATTTTTTTTTTTTTTTTGTGCAATTTAAGCATTTAATATGAGGTTAATCCTAAAGCTATTTTACTGAATAATAAAAAATGGGAAGATTTATTGCTGTAGCATTTATTTTTAATGATATCAACGAGTGAAGTGAAATATGACAAAGTAGATTACTATCACAAATATTCATAGTGATTAATTGTTTTTGTTTTTAATTTTTAAAATATGCATTGCGTTGACCTTCATTTCGAATTATTTTTCGAATGCAATGATTTATGATTGATAATTCAAATACGCGTGTATACAATACATACATCTAATAGAAACAAAGAATTTACTCCACTCGTCGGAACCAGCATTAGAAATAGTTTTATAGTTTTTTAGTTTTTACTTAATAAGATCATAGTGTATTCAAATGTAATACAAAGATACGTAAAATATATAATATTACTATACAATATGTTACAATTATTGTGGGTAATTACTGCCAACGTATTAATTATAATGCTAATTAATGCGAAACAAATATGAGTTGTGTCCTTGTTAAAAAAAAGAAAAAATAATTGGCAAAATTAATAATATGGATGTATATATATATATATTTATATATTTATTTATTTTTATTTATTTATTTCCTCGTTTAAAGATTGCACAATATTTTATTATAGTTGAACAGCTAGAAAACATAAATTTTGATCTTATAACAATGGAGTCGCGGTAATAAACAAAATATGGTCGTGGAAATTGTATTTTTCTCGAATAAAGTCTATGAATTGAATCGAAATGAAAACACATTGTAGGCATACGCAGTAGCGTACATACGGGGAGGAGGAGGGGGTTAAAAAAAACAAGAAAATTGTAATATTATTGATGAGGTGTAATATATTCGTAGTTTCAGTGATATGCTTTGAACTTATAACTTTTGTTATTTTACCTATTAATATTTATATCTGTTTGTAAGAAAAATGAATAGTTTTAAAAAGGTTTTTATGTTGGTTATTTTTATTAAACTCCTCCTCCCTCCCAGAGCAAGATTGAATGTACGCCACTGGGCATACGTACACAGGATCAAAGTTTTGGGTTTTCATTTGTTTCACGTAGTTTCTCAGCACAACGATGACGTCACGCATAGTGTATGGGTATCGTTCGAATCTCGATTTGACGCGTGTTATCAATAATACCGCGAAAAATATCATTTTGATTTGCTTTCTTCGCAAAACCCAAGAACCGTCTTTTGGGCGTAGTTAATGGGCGCTAGTGCACACTATACTAGTGCAACCGACGACCCGCTGAATGTTTAATGCTAGTGTCCACGAGCAGGGAGGCAAAAAATTCATCGGCCTACGTTTTATATATATATAAATATTTATAATATATCGTATTCGATCACGCTCCGAATTCAAATAATATATATATATATATATACGAGATATATATAGCTTGTGTGTGCCTGTGTACAATAAGACGTATCGGAAAAGACTTGACGTCTCGTTCGCGATTGGCGAATCGCGCGCGTTATAGTGACCCGATTCCGAATATCCACGCCCTTCCTTTTCACGTAAAATCGTGTGTGTGTACAAGGGATTAGGGGAAGACGAGAAAATGTGGAACAGTGTGTATTGCTGCAGTAGCAAGTATTACGGCGCATCGGTGCGAGCGGCAGTGGCGGAGAAACGACTCCGAACACCTCGGTGCTCCCCTCGCGCAGCATTTGGCCTACATATTTTGCCGTCGTCGGCTACACAGTGTCCGTTTGAATGGCATTACGCGACTTCATCGAACCTGTACGTTCGCAACTATACATATATGTATATTTATGCACGCGCGTGTGATATGCAGCGGGGGATCGTTCGATGCACGTAAAACACCGAGCGCCCGGGCGGTGGCGGCTGGCGGTGCGCGGGCAAAACTTAAACAGGTCATAAATCGGTTTTAACCGTTCCGCGCGAATTCGAATTTCATTTCCTAGGCGGAGGCGCGGCGGCGGAGTTGTACGTTCATCCGTACGTGAATATACATAGTATGTACTTCGGCGGACGAGAACCCGGAAAATCCGGAAGTGATTGCTCTCGGGTTCTACTCGATTTTTTTTTACGATTTTTTTTCTATTTTTTATTTTTTTCTTTTCTCCCTCCGTAGTAATTGCGTTTTATCCTGCCCGACGTAGACAGCCGATCGACCCTCCGACCGTACCGCCGCCACCACCTCATCGCACCTCGACCACCTCCCCCAACCGTCGTTTTAAAATTTAACCTGTACCTCGCGCTTACCCGAACCCTGCCCTCGCCGCCACCTCTTTAGTACGTAGCGTACGACTACGGTGGTCCGCACCACCCGTCTGTTCTGGACGCGCGATGACGAACAGCGTGCGCCGCCAAACGGAAGCAATTTTCGCTGCGCAAACCGAAACTAAAGGCCTAAAAGTTAATTGTGCGCCGCCGCCGTAATCCTTTCGCGTACCTGCACGCGTCTCGTGCACTCTCTCCGTCGCATCCCCGTCCAGCCCGCCCCTACGGTCGCCTCTACCGACCCTCCTTCTACCTATCCGCTATCACTCGCCTCCCCCCTGACGCCTCCCCTGCGTATCCGACCCGCGGAGTCGCGTCTCCCGCGATAGTGAATAAATACAGGTCTACGGCGTAATGCGCGTCAGAACCTTAAGGGACATCGTTCGTCGTTCGCCCCGATTTTCGTACACCCGTTTGTGTATGATATCGTATGTTGCAACGTATTGTTAGTATACGTTTGAGGTAAATCTAACCTAACCGTTTTTTTTCTTTATCGTTCTCACTTTTATGACACTGACAAATTCACAGTTTTGGCGAAAAAAAATGTGATTTGAACCCTTTCAGTTGCTACGTGACATTTTTTTTTTTTTTTGTTTTCACTTGTACAATTTAACTGTACGCTTACAAAAACAACATCTTTAAACATAAAAGCTTTAAGCTGTAACAAAATACGTAATGTTCATGATCGACTTACCGATAGATGTGTGACCAAGGGTGAATCTAGTAGGGTTTCAGAAGGTCAGCTGACCCACCAATTAATATTTGTTGACAAAATCGCCCTATCGAAGACTTTTTATATTTTTTAAGTGCCGACGAAAGGTTAAAGTTAACATTAGACGGAACAAATGCTCCAGTTGCCACATCTCTTTCATCCCAAATGACACAAATGGTTTAATTGCATTGTACAGTAAAACACGTCTATGACAGACGGAATACTCCATAAAATAAAATATAAATTAATGTTTTCAATTATAATTACGAATAAATTTTAAAAAAAACATATTATATGATCATTTTGTGTTTTTTTTTTTTTTTTTTGTTACAAGGTATTCATTTATAATCTTTTTTCAGCCCTAATAAGTGACCTTTTGAAATAATCGGACCCACGGTTTCTGTAACTATGAAACAGTCTCTGTGTGTGTGTATGTGTGGCGTGTGTCGCCGTTCAACTTGTAAGTCTTATAACGAAAACGGTTATTACTAAGATTAATAAAAATACTGTTCGTGCACCAGTCCAAACTTGAAGTATAAGTTTTCCTCTAAAGTAGGTCAGACGAACGTTTTAAATAAAATCACAGAGTGCTGCTAAAATATTGGCTTCTAGGAGAAAAACCGTGATTTTCCATTCCTGAACCACACACCACACACGTTATATTGACCTCCGTGTTGTACGGCTGAGAAGAACTCTGAGCTAACAACGCGCCATCAAAGTTTAAATCATTGAGGAAAATTGTATAACTATGCGCATCGTAGACCGGAGCGATTACGATTTGGTAAATTTCACAATATGTGAATTAACAAACGCAAAAAACGAGCAACCGGATTACGATGGTCATCGGGCCGACATTTCTGATGTTACCTTTAACAAATGCACGCTTATACACTAATATATAGACACGGAAATGCGCAGTGATCAACCATATGGTATTGAATATTAGCTTGTAAATGGATTTATTTCGATATTTTTTTCGGGAAACGCTGCACACATGTGCTTAAGAAAACAGATTTTTCACGTCTCCCGACTAAAATAAAAACGCGTCTGCGTTAACAATCTCGTTTGATCTCATGTGACGAAAACGAAAAAGGAATTCCGAATTATTTATACCTTACACAACTCATCTATATGTTATAACGACTTCTTAATAACGACTTTTGTAACGTTAAGTATATTTATGTACGTGTGCGTGTGGTGTATTCAACTTACACGATCGTGTATTGTATTCGCTCACTCACACGCACGACACGCTAGCACCCAACACTCTTTGTAAGGCTTTTAAATTAGTTGTTCCGATATTATAATACACACACACACACACACACACATATATATATAAATACAATTCACGTTGCCTGGTACAGTGTTTTTCCAATCAATAGTTATCGCATGAATTTAAAAGGGTTAAAAATTGACACGATAAATGTATAATTTAAAGTTAAAAATGACAGCTTGATAAAATTAAAAGAACGTATATATAAGAAACTTCCAAGCATGATACTATGATGCTACAGTATTACAGAGCAAAAATTAAAGTGTAATTTATAACTATATTTATAACTGTTGACCACATACTTCAAAACCATATAATTTATTTTTAATTTCTTTTATCAAAAGTAATGTACACTTTCTTTTAATAATATATTTTCAAAAACTTTCGACTAACAAATAAAAGCTTTTGAATAATATTATACTTGAGGTAAAAATGCGAAACCCGTTATAAAACACACCGTTACTCACGAGAACAGAAAAAAGAATAACTTTCAAACTACACATAATTTAGGTGCGATTGTGTAGTATTTATTTTCACTGAATACTAACTGTGTAGGTTTCTAGTAGACGATTGTTTAAAGAAATTCGATTGTCAATATGAAGATGAATCACTCTTATTTCTTCTTGAACTGAGCTCAGATTATATTTATTAGACGTACGTGGATATTTTACTGAACACTGTTTTTCTTAAAGGGCTTGAAACGTCGAATTTTAGCGATGAACATGAACGCTCTGGATGGAAAAAATTAGAACACAAAACCGTTGGTTTTAAAATAATATTCGTGTAACGCAATTACAGTATGATAGGTAGGTTTACATACTGCATGTATACTCCGAGCAGTATAATATATATTACAATAGAGACGGAAACGCATTGTTCCTCGTGTCGCTGAACATATTATATTATAATAAATATACACACACACACACACACACACACACACACACGACCACAATATTGAATCTCGTTCACGAGTGTGCAGACAACAAATCCACAAATTCGATACACATGCAGCGCGCACTATGCAGGTGTGATGTATACAATTTCATGTTTTTATCGTACACGCGCATTTTTTGGTACGCATCGCAAAAGGAAAAAACCTCTCGTACATGTCCTCTACGCATGGATACAATTTTCAATTATTAAACACTCATACATATCTGTATACTTTCCCAAACCTTATTTACGTGACTATATTTTATATACATTAAATCGTCATATGCACATGTACGTATCGGACTGGCAAGACGAACATGTATGAATATAATATACACGACGATGTACTAAAGCTGATACCGATCGAATATCGAGTGAGTGAGAGAGAGAGAGAGAGAGAGAGAGTGATAGAGGTGTGTTCGTGTGTAGTATTATATGGGTATACGCGCACCGCAAAGGTATATATATCTGTTTGATTTACGATCCTACTTGTACAATTATGCAGGACGAACGCGCACAAAACTCTTCGATGTCCGTGCAAAATAGTGCTGTTATACGGATTCGATTATATATGATTATATGATGGACTCGAAGCGTTGAAAAAAATCCTGTTCACTGTAACCGATTCAGATTTCGGCGTACCCCACTACAATGGGTTATACGGATTTCTTGCGTCGACGGCACAACGCGAACGGAAAACCGGCAAGAAACGAATGCGAACGATTTATAATATACAAAAACAAAGTAACACGTACGTCCGTCGTTTATGTTTAAAAATTAAAAGGTTTTCCGTGCATGCAACCGCGCGGCCGTAACAACTATGTAGGACTTTAATTTCATTGCACAGCACATGCTGCACAGTATTATTATAATTTGCCGCACCCAAATGAACAATATACGTTTGCATAAAAAGTGCACCTATGTTTACATTCGTATCGTATTGCACAAGTATCGTAGTCTGAGAATGGAAATGTGCAGGATTCGTCGTCGGTTCGAATACACGCATGATACAACCGTAATGAAGTTATTATTTTAATCAGCCCTACTTGAAAGTTGTGAAAATCGTTTGAATTTAACTAAGCATTTCTACTACATATTTTTTATTGGCAAAATATCTTTTATTCCAAAATTATTGAAAGAAATAATTATAAAAAAAATCACGACAGTTATGTACCCCTATATAACGGGTTGTCCAACTTGCGGTTCGCTAACCATATGTGTTTCTTGTCATTGTCAGATGCAGCTCGTGTTTTATTTATAAAATTAAAATTTACTTGTTACATTATTATGAATTTTAATTTTTTAGGTATACATTTACGAGAAATTATCAAATTAAGTAAGATATATCTATTAACATTTTGGTTCTTGGATTATTGTATTTATCCATGTGGCCCACGAACCTAAATATGTCGGCCACCCCTGCTAAATTAGCATGAAACGTCATGGTTTACGCACAAAATGTCAATTGCCACAAATGTATCACTTTATCAGTAAAATTCTTGAAGCTCTTAATGATCGTGCCCAATTGGATTCTATTTATACTGATTTTCAGAAGCGTACGACTAAGTTAACAATTTAATGCTTCTAAATAAATTATTCGCGTTTGGCATCCATGCTAGTTTTTTAAATTGGATAGGATCCTATTTTAACTTCTCGTTCAGAGTCAGTATATATGTCATATCATATTTCTAATGATTTCATAATTAATTCTGGTGTATTCCAAGGTTCGCATTCGGGACTCATTTTATTTGTAAATAATTTACTTATTATTTTCGATAACTCAGTAAATATCCTTCTTTTCGCCGATGATGCTAAAATATTTTCCATTGTTAAATCTCCAACTGACTCCTTAATTTTACAGTCAAATTTAAACGAATTAGTTATTTGGAGTTGTCAAAATTACCTTACACGTAAGATGAATAAATACAATGTTATTACTTTTTCTCGTCTTGATAATAATTATCCATAATTATAGAACTAGTAATTCTTCTATGACACGTGTTACTACTACAAGAGACCTAAAGATTATTATTGAAGGTAATATGTCATTTTCATTACATATCAAAAATTACATTAATTACATATACAAAATGATTTTTAAATGTTAAGATTTATACACAGAAATACAAGTAATTTTAAAAACATTATATTCATTATATTCTCTTTTTGCAAGTCTCATCTTAAGTATGCCTCAATCATTTGGTCACCTTTCGATTGTATCACCGAAAATGTTCAATATACATTTTAAAGTTATTGTGTTATAAATTTAATATGGCTATTTCAAGATACTTGTATCCAAATCTTCCATCTAGGGCTTACTCATTAATTTATTCAATGGTTATATAATTTATTCAATGGTTATCTCCTAAGTTACTTTCTATGATTCTTTTTAATATACCAAATCACTGTTTAAGAAAATATAAATTATTTTTGTTCCATTTTACAAAAACAACTATAATTCCGCATCGTTTATTCCTAGAGCCTTATCTTTAGCTAAGATTATTGCTGATCATGTAGATTTTTTTTCCATTTATTACTAAATATATTTAAACAAAATGTTTACTAAGCATTGAGTCTAGTTGATATTTAATTGTATCCTAGTATTAAATCAATTTAACGAAATTCGTTAGAATTTAATAATTATTGGTATTATTAATATTATTATTAATATTTGTATTTTATTTTTATAGTCAATATCAACGATTACTATAATTTTGTTCTTTTTCTTTCTCTCTTTTGATAATGTTTTTTCTTTATTTTTATTTAGCAGTTATGATTTCGATATTTAGTTAAAATTTTACTGTAATTTACTCATCAAAAACTACCAATTAACAATAAATAAATAAATATATATATGTATATATATATACATAAGTGTGTACATGGGTACGCTTAACAAGCACGCTGCAGCGAGTCTTGGTTTTTTTACATCTACCGATTACTGCTTTGAGGTATATACAATTGTATCATTATCGAACAACGCCCTGGTCAGGCGATTTTATTGTTCTGCTTGACGATATGTGATTACATGCCGTTTCCCGCAAAGAATCAGATACAACGTATTAGTTATTATAGTTATAGTTATTAACCTACCTACATTACAATTTTGGAAAAAGAGTGACAATAGCAACTTCAGCACTATACGTTTATGTATACAAACGCTATTGTACTTTGCCACGTTTTTCCCGTTTCCCTCTCACCCTACTGCTAACGGTAGATTTTACTTAGTGATTTCAAAACTAAAAACTGAGTTCGCCACAATAACAAAAGCGAAAAAAATTATACTGCTGTTATTGAAGTTTGAAGATAACGCGTGGTAGATATTACATAGTTCCACGTGACGTGCACATTCGCTTGGTACTGCAAATGTATATACCGAGCAGTGACCATCAACCCCATGCAGCCTTTCCCGAACTGATATATCTGTAGTTAAATGCACCGATTATGATTTGCGATCAGAAACGGACAGCTTACATTCCGTTTTTCATTTGTTTATTATAAAAACCTTTGAAGTTTGCGGTTTTATATCGTGTGTTTACGTGCCGAGCGCGATTCCCCTTCGTGTCATTTTAAAAGTAAAGTATAAATAACTGTTCACTGGGAGAAACAATCCGACTCCGATGCGATGAGGTAGAGGAAAAATGATGAAACGAAATTACCAAACGATAACTAAAGTCCAAACAACCAGGAATACGACTGCACAGCAGTGTTGCATTGACGCGTGTAACCTGATTTTATTTTTTATTATTTTTTTTTCGGCCGTTTTGTTTTTTTAAACGTTCATTACAATAGAAATATTAATGGAAATTGGCTTAGAGGAGGTAAAAAAATTACTGACTCAAAGTATCAACTGAACACAGTTTCCTATCAGAAACCTGTCATGATTGTGGTGATCGACCAATTTTTCTAGTCGAAATCGTGTGCACTTGTACACACAATGATACACTTTATGGTAGAATTAATGCATTGCACGTTTCACTCAGAATTCAATAAAACAAATATGCAAAATATATATATACATCAATTCTGTACAGATAAAACAACAGAGTATTTCATTAATACACACACACACACACACACACACACACACACGCATATTTATCGTTCTAGACAGTTTTGAATTTTTAAAAAAAAAAAAAATCTCGAAATAACTCAACTATACTGTTGCAAACCTTTCAATACGACGTTTATCCATCATGTTTAAGTACAATATATTTATTTATCTTTTTTTTTAATTTTCAAAGCATTTAATCCACGCGTTTCGCGTATAAATATCTTTGTAAATGTGAAGTATGTCTACAATTTGTATACTCGCGGAAGTCTTGGGCGTCTATGCTATACAACGATAGCGGTCGTATATTATTATCTATTATATCGTCTAAACGACTACCACGTGACTATTTTTATTGTTGTCGTAAAAATATTTCACACCGCACAAACTGCACATGGAAAATAATATTATATTCGTCGAGAGCAAACGCTCATACACTTGTACACCTTTTATTTTCACTCTCTCTATATTACATTTGAATATTTTCATAACAAAACTGGTGGCAAAATACAACAGTATGTTGTATACGTTTTCTTTACCAATAACCAATAAAAACACTCTACTCTATGGCCAATATGACTGTATTGTATACATATGTAAGTATACAACGTTATACTTACAGTGCAGGAATCTACGGGCGTACCGTGTGAATATTTAATGTACCTGTATAAATGACTATGAAACGGAAATTATTTACTTGATTTCACATACAAAAATAAGCTCTTGTAGTGATAAGTTCAATCCGTCCAAGACTTTTGAAATCGGTACCAAATACTTTAATTTGCAATCATTGAAATTAAACCAATACGATTATAGAATTTGCCAGTCGTCGTAGAACTACTGCACGCCGAGCATTTAGAGTAGTGAAATCGAAACCAGAGTTGTCGTGAAATATGGAAATCGGTGTTCCACCACCACTTTTAGTCCATGCAATTCGTTAACTTCACAGGAACATACTTGAAGACGATGAAATTATAAATAAATAATATAATAGAGTCACAGATATAAACAATACCATTGCCTTTATAACGTTGTAGTTCAAGAACAATGTCTAAAGGTTGCCGCACACTAGATCGGAACGGAACGGAAACGAATTTTTACCATCGGAACGGAAACGAATAATTCGCCCGCACACTGTGTCGGAACCAGTCGGAATTCCGCGGCCATATATACTTGGTAATTTTGATCTCATCACTCAAGCTCGACTCAATCTTATTGCTAAATTATTTATTTTGAATATTTTCGAGTGTTTATAAAATATAATACTATGTAATAGTATTTATGACCAATGTCATATAAATATGAATATTTCTGCACTTCACATATACGTTTTTCATCTGACATATTTGTTGACATAATTGTTTGTGTCAAAGTTATTTGTATAGAAAAAATATTGAAAATGTTTATAATAAAAAAGTTTATTGTTGTAGATTTTCAGTTGTCGTTGTGTTCATAACTACAAAGTACAAAACGATGAGGACCTTAAGGTGACCATGTCAGTACGCATGCGTTGAGATTGGAATGCTTCGGAATCCGTCAAAATATTGTCGACAAATAATTCGGTCGCGTTCCGATCCGATCCGACGCGACGTTTCCGATCCAATCCGATCTAGTGTGCGGGACCTCATTTAAAATTATTTTTAATTATTTTTTCCGTTCCGATCCAATCAGACGGTTCTGTTCCGTTCCGATCTAGTGTGCGGCAACCTCAAGAAGAAAATGTTTACTTACCTTCTTACACGTCAAGCTGATAAAAGGTGGTGCAATTATATTGTTCATAAATGGATTTAAAAAAATACGTTAATTTTTAATGTATAATCTTAAAAAATGATCTTGTGATTACTTAATTGTAAAAATCAAATAATTTGAAAATAATTTCATAATGTATTCTGTATATCAAACAATCAAATCTAAAAGCGTCGATTTTGACGAACGAATCGAAAAATAAACAACACCGTTGTATTACGTGTTAATAACAATAATTAATAGTAACAACAAATTAAGTTGGATTTGAAATGCTTTTTACGTATATTCAAATATCCGCATTTTAAATTGTTTATTCATTTTTAATGTTTATATGTATGTATAGACGTGGAAACGTTTGTGAACAGTAAAGAACAAACAAAATCGAACATACACGACGGATTAAGTATGACGTATACTTATAGCAGTAAATTGCAGTAACTTAATACATAAGCATGCATTTTCGTAATATTTTACAAATAATTTCAATCGGTAAAAATCATAATTGTCGGAAACATTAAAATATTCATTCACTGGTTTAGCGTGCGCTAACATTTTACTAACTAACGTCATTATTTATGTATTTTACCAGGAGCGTGCCTATAGGGTTTTGGGTGTTATCCCCCCCCCCCCAATAGCTTTTTAACGAATTTAGAAAAATAGTATTGTTAATATTTGTATACAATTTAAGTTAAACTTCGCAAACATTTACCAGGGGTTTTTATACAATAAATTGCCGATCTATTGTCGATTTAGAACTATAAAATTAATTGATACCAAAATCATTGTTTTGTGAATAAATACATTTTAAATACGTAGTAGGAAAAATCTTAGATCTCCCTCCCCCCCTCAAAATGTTCAGGCACGCCCCTGTATTTTACGAGTACGCAGCTCACTGTAACTTATGTGAGTACCTATAGTTCCATATAGTTCAGCAGATTTTCACTAAAATTATATGAAAACGTCCGATTTCAATGTGCAGGTAACCTTTTAAGTTAATAATTATTTTACTCGGTTGAAGCATATTATCTAGCTATAATTATCGTCTTCTCACAGTATGTACGTATACAAAACTGCTCAACGAAAAGATTTTGGTTTTTATTATGTTTTTTTGTGTGGTACATACATTTATACACACGGTGGATTCGATTAATAAATCT
Organism: Sipha maydis; assembly: GCA_034509805.1. NCBI lineage: Eukaryota > Metazoa > Arthropoda > Insecta > Hemiptera > Aphididae > Sipha > Sipha maydis. The sequence continues at coordinate 189,105 of JASXSY010002782.1, forward strand.
TGTACACGGTTTTATAATGATAATAATAACTGAAAGGCATAACAACACCTCACGGATTTTAAATTATGGAAAATAATAAATTTTGTGTATATACGTTCGGTGAAAGTTTAACATGATTGATTATACCATACGCAGTGTCAGATCAAGTAAGGGGAAGAAGAAAGATTAGGTGGTAGGGTCTTGGGTGTGGGAATCGTTTTAATAAAGAACATCTTCACAAATTTATATTTGGATTAAGTGCTGCTTACATGACACCAAAAGTGAAAAAGAAAAATGAATTAAACTATTCAACTTGACCGTCAGATTGATAATTGATAACTTAATTTTTTTTTTTTTAACAGATAACACCCTCGAAGGGTAGTGCAGAATGGAGAGTAATAGTATGCAGATAATAAAATTGCAACATACGTACAAATTTAAATAATAACAGTTCATAATCGACGTACAATATGAGATAAATATTAATTTTTTTTTTTGACTATGAAATTTTAAATAAGCGATAAAATTGAATATTCATAACTAGTACATATATTTTTTTCATTTTTCAGCACAATAATAAAAAAAAAAAAAAATCAAATAACGAATTTCTCATGCCTTCGGAAATATTTTCTGAGAGTGCTTATCGAGAAACAGTAAATATACATTATAATATTAAAATCATGAAAAATAAAAAAGTTTCGGAGCAACTGCGCGTCTACTGTTGGCAGGATCATTCTCATCAACGCGTCAACCCGATCCGTCGTGCGCTGTCGACGTTTTCACCACAGCCCTAAGCCGCGTTGCAAAAAACCGTGTGAAGGGATGTGCATGTCTCAGCCCATGCGGATTGGACAGCGACGGCGTTTTATAATAAATACGTTAATCATTTCACGTACCACGCGTTGGCCATCGAACGGGCGCAAACCTGTACGCTAAAGTATACCTTCAAGTGCGGTGGGTCTGAGGATAAATGCTAACTTTTCAACTCGATCTGACTCCCTTGTGTACGGCGCCGGACCCCCTTGGGCCGTTTAACCGTTTTCTAACGCGTGATCTCCCGACGCACGTTAATGATCTATTCGTCCGAACGTACGCCCCGCGAATATTCTTGGTAATTTCCGTCGACAAAACAAAGTCGACGAGATTTTATAATACACGGCTTAAATATTGTAACAACATCACGACGATCATATACGAGCATATATCCGATAACGAGTCGGTCCGAACAAAAGGCCACGGAAACACATTTGTCCGTCACGAACGGTTATATATTTGTTGGCGGACGTATGTTCCTCGAAACAATTTCGCCGCACATATCTACTGACATTCGTTGGAATCGAATTATGATAAAACGAGATAAAAAAACACAACGACGTGCTTGTCGAAAATATTATTTGTTTTCGAATTTATTTTATATAAGTATAAACACATTTATACCAGAGATGGGCAACTGGTGGGGCGCGTAATTTTTTTATCTGACCCGCGCTACACTTTCAAATCGCTTTTGTAACGTTTTAACGTTTATCAGTATTTGATTTTATCACGTCGATCGTAAAATGTTCATTATTATATTTTTCTGTAGTCCTGAACTCCAGCTAAATCATTTAATGCCTAAATATGATATGCATCCATATCGGCATTGCTAGCACAGCTATAGGCACTTATTTTATTGTTTCGGTTTAGTCGTAAAATGTAATTATTTAATAATAAAATAAACCTTTTTTTCTATTTTTGCTTTCTTAACTCTGGACCGTCAAATTTTTAATTCTAAAAATTGGCCCTATAGTTACTTTGATTTGTCTATCCCTGATATATATCAATATATTTTATTAATAAATAGGTACTCTACTAAGCACTTTACTTATCACTAAATCACGTCGAACCGATTTTTTATACTATTTACCGTATTTTTTTCTTTCTATTACACGTGTTCTCATACAGTTCACAAATACCGTGTCTATATAAAAAATATGTTATTTAAATTCAGTTTTTTTATTTTTTATATCAATATGATTAGGTGTGAGTAAGTCATTTCACGATTAAAAGTTAACAATTTGATACATAAAATCCCCATGGATTATATTATCGATAACGATACATGGATGCTGTTTAATAGCTTATGTACTGTCGGTACACCATTATGCCGATTCAAATTTTAGTTTCATTATACGTGGTGAACACAAAAATATTAGTACCTACGTATCGTGTAGCAGGTACAAAGGTACAATCTAAATTAAATCATCTGAAAATCTATATAAGTGCTCTTCTTCTAATTTCTAGTACGCACAAAAAAAATAAAACAAACACTCATATAATAATATGTGTGTTTATAATATATGTAATATATATATACATAATATATATCTAATCGTTTTTTGATGATTAGGCGAAATTCCCAATAAATCTAATTTTTTTTTATTCTTGACCCTTGAACTTCTGGTTATCAAATTATACTACGTATGTTATACGTATTGTGTACGACAATTTAATAATACAAATATATATTTTTTTCTTTTGCAATCAAACGACAGCATAATTTTTCAATAACACATAGCATAATAAGTTTGTTCAAACCGTGTACGCAAAGCTTGTGTTCGATGTGAGAATAATAATTAATATATTTATTATATACTTATATGGTATATATCAACAAAGCTAAAATCAATACCTAAACTTGACGTATCTCGGCCAATACCAATTTCAGTCTAATGATAATATTAAATTACTATCAAAATTGTTAAAAAAAATTGTCAAAGATTTAATCAGGAGAAAAAAACCAATAAAAAAAGAAAACCATGTCGCTAGAAATTGGTCGTTGTTCGTAAAATTAAAAAAAAATGATTAGGATTCAAAATAATTAAATAAACAATTCAAAATTTAACTCAAACACGTGACAGTTGTAATTCTTAGGGCTTGAAACCTATTGAAAAAATTTCGGATTTGGATTTTGTACACCGGTTTTGAATTTTTTCGATTTTGGTTTTAATTTTTCAATTCCGGTATTAGGACATTTTGGTTTCGGTTTTAATTTGTATACCGGTTTTTAATACTTTCGTTTTTAATTTCAATTTTTAACTATAAGTTATAGGAATTTGTCTAAAACACCTGTCCAAACACCAGATAAATCCGTTATAAGTATAGTTTTTAATTTTTTATACTAAATGGACTTATCTGGTTTTCTTTTTTTGGTGTAAGAACTTGATAAGTCCGAATTAGGGGGGTTCTTATTAATAGGAAATTTTTTTATTTTTGATAATTTATGATCGATGCCTCCAAAAAGGTTTTTACGTATGAAAAAAACTTATGTAGAATTTGAGCACAGTAAGTGCTCCAAAAACCTTTAAGTTAGTAATTACTTAAAAACATAAAACAATACAGGCAACGATATTCAAGTTCAAACAAAAGTATCTACTTTTATAGAAAAATTATAAAATAATATTAAAATTCATGCAAGCAAAATAAAATATTTATTGAAATTTATAAAAAATGTAATTATTATTATAAATTGTTTATATAATTAATATTTATTTTTTCTTTACAAATTATGACGTTTGTATAACTTGTTCGTTATATTTAAAAATTACTCAATTTTTTAAAAATATTAGCAGTGTTAGCTTTTGAGCACTTCAGAGCACGGGTAAACTTATCCAATAACGCTCAAATTTGTATACTTACTGTTTATACATATTGGAAACTAATTAAGATAATGCTCACAACAATTTAAACTTTTAAAAACAAAGACCACCCTAATACATACATTCTACGATTTGGTTAATGTCAAATATAGTTTTCTTTGATAAAAAGAATTTTCATGAAAATTAAACCAATCAAACCCGCATCAACCAAATCTTTTCCCGTTTTCCGACAATTTCGTCTGACCGTTGCAATAAATTATAATATCTACGTTTATTTTTATACTGTTTAGTATTTTCACTATAGAGCTTGAAACCTATTCAAACAATTTAGGTTTTGATTATAATTTCAATTTTTTGATATCGGTTTTAATAAGTTATGATTTCGATTTTGATTTCGTATACAGGTTTTTTATGTTTTACGGTTACGTTTTCGGATTTTAATACCGGTTTTGGTTTATAATGATTTCGATATCGATATCTATCTTTGACAGGTTGTAACCAGTTTATAAAAACGATTTTGAAATCGATTTCAAGCTCTGGTAATTCTATAATCCTATCAGAAAATTATTCGGTCTTGAAAGTCTCTAAAACAGCGATACCCACAATCCTACCGTCATTAACCAAAAAATTAAAAAAATATATCGTATAAACTTCTAAATTGTGAAAAAAAATTAAAACAATAAGGTACTCTCATATTTCTGCCCCACAACAATAACGGATTTAAAAGGTATATCCTCCTTCACGAAACATACTAAATATCACGAGTCAACTAATACGAGTACAACTAGATAGTGGAATTATTATAATAGTTCTTTAAAATATTTGTATTTTATTAGATATTATTTTAATAATCCACTTATTTCAATTATTTAATGAATGCAAATAAAATATTATATATTATAACAAAGTGTATAATCCTTTAGTGAATACATTATGTTATCCAATAAAATGCTACAAAATAAAAAATAACGTTAAATTATTGAACATCGTAATTTTCACTTCATCGTTTTTCTTTTTTTTATCACGAAGATAATTTTTTTAATCTATTTTTATTCATAACTCTTTGAAATTTACCTTAGCTTTAAAAAAAATGTATTATTTTATTTAATTAAAAAGAAGAAAAAGTATTTTTAAATATTAATACACAAAATAAGTAGAAAAACATTTTACATATTAATATTATTATTAGTCTTATTTAGTTATTTTTTATATGACTCAAGAATAAAGATTATAAATATTCATAGATATTTTTATGTTTTGATCAATTTAAAAAAATAAATAAATCCTTAAATTATTTTCGAAAAATTTAAAAATATCAATTTTATAGAGTTTATTTTTCTGAATATTTGGATATTTCAATTTACTTTTTTTTTTTAAACCTCGTGATTATATATATTCTAATTGGTTTACACAAAATCAGAGAATTAATATTATCAGAAAACGAGATGAGACACATTTCAAAAAACTATTACATTTTACAGATTACGGTATTTAACTATTAAATAATAAGTAGATTAGATAAAAAGGTACACACTGCATTTCTCTAAGCTAAAATAATATTTTAAAAATAACAAACATAAAGTCAAAGGAAATCATAAAAAAAATGTCAACATTTTCAGTAGAATGAACATTATAAAATTGCAAAATAGATTTTTATCTAATTTTTCAATTCTCTGTATTTTATCATTTTCATATTATCTTCGGTTGAGAGCAAGGTACGTGGAACAATTTAATTTTAAAAGTAATTTAAATAAAATTAACAATTATATTTTTACTTTTAAGTTTAAATTAAATTTAAACTACTTTTAATAAATTTATTACAAATAATACAAATCACCTAGTAAATTGTTCGAAATTTTCCCTGTTGTTAAGTATACTTGGACGACTACGAATTGGTTCCCGGATTGTCTAAAGGTAACATACGAGTTAGTTCCCGTGTTATCTACAGGTAACATACGAATTGGATCCCGCAAACTGTCGCAACAATTTCCTTCCCATTTATTCAGACTTAGGACTGTCTAGAATTCAAATAAGTTCGAATAGTTCAAACACTATATAGAATACTAGGTATGGTTAAAAATGTTGCTCAATGTAATATATTAATATATACATAATATACGCTACATACGTTTTTGTCATTAATAATAAATATGTAATAATAATGTAATAATAAGTTAAAATAGGTAAATAATATTAGAAAAAAATTAGTGTGGTATGAATTTACAACACACATTTTTTACGAACTGTAAGTTCGAAATTCGGCCCTCTTTCAATTTTTTAATATTTTCATCAATAAACTTTTCTTTTTCAGCAATTTTTTTCGACTTAAATTTAAGTGAGCTTCTTTGCTTTATGTATGTTTTGCACAGCACTACTTTTAATTGTTCAATCAATAAAAAAATATTTGGGTGGGCGGAATAAAATCTAGAATTCAGTTTTCCATGAAATGATTCGTAACAGTTTGTTGTTCGTTCTGAAGTGGCTAAAAAATCTGCCCAAATTATTGGTAAAAAATCACTATCATTTAAAATATAATTTTCAAGTACCTACATAATCAAAAAATGTATCATATTTTTCAAGTACTGGTTTTATTGCTATCAACTCAACATAAACGTTTTGTATTATATTAGGTGGCAATAAAGGTAATCCGAAAAAGTATTTCAATATTTGCCCAATCTCTGAATCTTTATTTTTAAATTCATTTGAGAGTCCTAAAGATTGAATTTTTCTCCACCACGCCTATCCTAAGTGGAATCTACAACCTCTTAATTTAGACTGTGACCAAACTTTAGATACTGCCAGGAGAATAGCCTTTTCAAAATCAGCAAAAATAATTTCAGGCTTCATGTGATATTCTACAAATCGAAATACTTGTACATAAGTAGTACTGTTCTTGTTAGGCAGTAGGAAAAAAACTAATGGAAAATAATTGTTATCTTTTACACCATGAATGGTAAAAAGCTGGTAAATCAATTTTGGGAAACTTTTAAAAGTTCCATCAACAAACACTGTTTTCATTTTACGGAGTATCTCTAAATTATGTGAACAAGTAAAAATTACAATATTTGTTTCTCAATTATTAATATATTTAAAATTTTCACCACGATTTGTTATTACATCATAATTATCTAATGCTACATGTAGTTATGTTAAAGTCTTAGGTAATTTAGGTAACTTACTTGATCCACTAGCGTGAATATTTTGTCTTACTCTAAAAACGTCATGCGCGGTAAGCTGTTCAATATCACCATTGACTAGTAACTCTTGGCAAATTAATTTTGTTGGACGTTCAAGAGCTTTTCTTTTTAAGTTATTGCTTAATGCTTGCCTGTCCAATGTTTTCACTATCTTTCTCATGATTGTGTTCGAGGTTACATTCTTCAATATTATTTAAATTATTTATTTTTAAAAATGATTTGCATTTTATATTTGTACAAGTCCAACGTTCCATATTTCTCGATAGTTGTTCTCAGAATCCTTATTTGAAACCGTTAATAACGAAGAGTTTTTTATTTTTTTCACTGAACATCACTTCCATTTTAACGCACGCGCTAGGTTAGTTGTCACAAGACTGACGAAATATAATCAATCTATTAGATATAAAATTATATTTATAAACTTTCCCAGACATCGTATAACCTAATAAAATATTATAAGATTATCGATTGTACATATACGTATCTTGTAACAGTGAGTTGTAGACTGATAAATCGATAAGTTATTTTATTCGGGAACCAATTCGTACACAATTAATTGAGCCGGGAACCAATTCCACGTTTGCCGTATATTTATAAACATGATTGTAAGCGGCGCTTGACTTAATTCTGAGAAGCTGTCGCTATTTATTCCGTGATCAGTCTTGTGCATGCATCGGTGATTTTTATTTTTAATGCCGATATGGAGTTTTCTATATTAAATGATAAAATACAGAAAATTTAGCAAAAATCTTATTTGTTTAAATTTCAGATTTCTATAATTCAGTTGGTTTTCGAGATGAGGGTATACCTAAATAAGTTTATTAATCAGTTGCTCAAAAAAATAGTTCATTCGAAGTCTTGTGTTGAAAATAGTTGTTGCCAATTAAAAAAGTGCAAGTCTTGTTGCCCATGCGCACAATAATAGGATTACAAATTTGTATCACAAAATGTGATTCCCTAACTTCATTTACTGTCCGAGTCCGTTCCGCGCATCGGTATTTAAGCTTTTATCCTTCTAATGACAATGTTAAGTATCCTTTGAAATGGGCTTCGATTTCAAATACATGATGAATTTTTATTCCAGTTCGATATCCCACATTTTCAAAACGAAAAGAAAATCCTACGATTTTAAAATAAATATTGTAATAAAATACAAAAATATGTGATGAAAAACGTGAAAATACATTTCAGTGGATGCCCGGACATACCCAGCACCTCCCGTGCGCACGCCTGTGTGAATGGCGACGCACATTATTTACGTACTTGCTTCTAAATACAAACATTGTGAAAAACCATCGTTCAACACACGGATTGCGTTCGTTCTTTAAATGTTTATATTAAGTCGGCTTACTCCGGGGTAACTATACCTTTACTCAGGGGCGGATTTAACAATTTTCCGTCCCTATGCCAGATTAACTTTGCCGCCCCAATCTAAAAAAAACTTACTACCTCTTTAATAAATTAATTTTTTCAATACCTACCTAATATGCAATTTTTGCTTATTATAGTATTACGAGACATTTCTTAAACAATAAGTTATAATACAATACTATCATCGTTGTCGTAGACGAGTTCCTGGGAAAATATAAATATTATTTTGCTAAAAATAAACAAATACAAAATCCATACTTTCAAGATTTTGAAGTGATGAATACAATTTTAAAAATTATGTACCTAATTTTACAAAATCATAATACATTTTCAGCATAATTGTGCCGCCCTCCAAAATTTGCCGCCCTATGCGGCCGCATAGTTCGCAGTGCCTTAAATCCAACCCTGCCTTTACTATATTTAATTTGGCGAAAACCGGAACGAATACATTTTTTTTCATTTTTTTCTAATTTACCTAACTTTTATCGTTTTTTCGATTGTGCAATTATTACAACACATGTTATAATATTTTAAGCTAACGTGACCAACGTTCTTTGAGTGTACGTTATGTCATTCTGCGCTTTGTTCTTCGAAATAGTTTTCGAACATTTTAAATCGTTCAAAAAATGTTGTTTTTGTTAACACGAATTGAATTACACGATTTCGTCATTCAATTTTTTGAATTTTTATTTTATCATGAGAAAATTACCGCGGTTTTTCCACGAGTTGAATAAAGTACAAACATAGGTGTACACTATTGAAGTCTCGTTCCGGGACAATTGGCCGTCTCGAAACAAGTTACCGGGATACCGTATTCAAAATCGGTATTGTCCCGGGCAATCCTAGTTCAATCTAGGATATTAAAGCTAACATAAAAAAAATTTGTTCCACTGGACGCAGATTTGCTATGTTGCGAGATGGGACTGTAGATACAGGTGTGGTGTCCTCAATAGTCTATGTTTTATTGTTTTCCGATTATAATGATATGGTCTACACGCGGTGATGTGGCGAACTCAACAATTTTCAGATGCAAGTGTATTAATAAATATCTAATTAGTGGCTACTGGATACTGACATTTGTTTATATCAACATTAAAGTATATTTTTGTGTGTTATTTACCTAAATTCTTAATTATGAATGGAAATGATTACCCACCAACCCCCGAAAAACTGAGAGGCGGCCGTCTCTCGATTACCCCCACCGCCAATTCTATTCTTATACGTTTCAAGGCTCGAGTTTTTTATGAAATGTTAAAATATACCCAGTACAATAAAACGATTTTCAGAGACATAAGCTGTTTATGACGCTGGTAAGTACTCAGTTAGTATTTCGCAAATTAACACGATGGTGATTAATTAAAAAACATAAAAATACTCTAAACATGTATTCTAAACATTTGGAAGGGCCGTATTTATGGGGGGAGGGGAGTGAAAGTGGAAATTTTCCCAGAACAGCAAAATGTTGACACATTTTTTTTTTGAAAAAGGAGCGTATAAATATTAACCCAATTGTAAAATTTGTAAATACGACCCTGTACGTGAAAAAACGTGTATATTTATTTATAATTCCAAATTTCCAATAAATGGTATAACATGTATTATAGATGACTTATAGAAAAATAAAAAAAATTTACAAATCAATTTTGAACTTTATTACACTAAATATTGTTTTATATTATATTTTGTATAAAAAAAAGTTCAACAAAAACTAATTAACTATTTAAGAAAATAGGTACATACACTCTACAGAATCAAAAACAAATTTATATAAATGTAGGTATATCACTAAACATCCTGAAACGGTATGTCATTCTGTACAACCTAATTTTTATTCTATGCAGATAACAAAGAAAGTTTTAGTCTTCAATAAAACATTACGATAAAAGGGGCTTAATCACTGAAATGTGTAATTTTTCAGCACTATAGATATACGTAATTTTAAAATATAAAAATAATAATACTCACATTAAAAACAAAGAATGTTCTAACTTTCATATAATATAACATTTTTTCTTGTTGAAACTCAATTATTTAAAGGTCTTAATTTTGAACTACAAAAAAAACTTATTTAAAGAATTTGCAATTGCAAATAAAAAATAAAAACAAAATTAGTTTGGTAAATAATAAATATAAATATAAATTTAAATATATATGTATATATATTTTTTTTAATTGGGCTAATTTGAATACATCTAATCATTTCAAAATATTACCCAACTAATTCAATATTTCACTATAAGTATGACTAATAAGTTTTATATATAAAACAATTTAACTACAAATTATTTAATTAAATAAATAGGTATTATTTAATATACAAATTAGATAAAAGTTATTTACAGAGTAATAATAATAATTTACTCTATAGTAAATTAAAATAAAGAAGTCGTAAAAAATTATAACACAATAAATAAATTCACAAATATTTTTTTTACAGTAATCTAAAAAGGGACAAAGAAAACTTAGTCAAGTTTTGAAATATACATAAATCAAAAATTACAAATATAAAATAATAATACAATAATACACAAAAGAATAAAACACAAAATAAAAATTTAATTGTTATTTTTTTTGTTTCTTTTCAATTTAATTTTGTAACAATTAATTTGAGCTTTCAGCTTAATTATAAATATGATTGAAAACAAGCTAGGCTATACATGTACATACTTATGTCAATAATATTAAAGAACAGTTCACTTATTTGGTACCCTTTGTACTTGCTTTCTATGTGCATGCCTGTATTTGATCACATACGCTTCAATAAGACTGTGTATTTTCTGCGGATTTATTTCACCACTTTTGTTGTGACATATCTATAAATTTAAAATTATAGATTAATTTAAATTATTTTACTAACTACAACTACTTGCCTTAGGTACAGCTCTTCGCATGATATCTTTGTATTCATCTTTTGTTATATGTTTTTTATTATAGTGTGGCTTCAACACAAGTTTCACTTCTTCAATAACACGTTCCTGTCGATTTAGCTTCTCTAAAAACTGCACAATACACGCATTTTAAATATTAAAAATACAGAAAAAACTGAAAATTACAAATTTATTAGAAATTCTGATAAAAAAAAAAAAAAAGTAAATTAATAAATTATTGATATATTAAGTATAAAAGCAATATATATATATGTCACAGGAATAAACAATAATCTACCTACAGATTATTTTTAATCATCATGTATGTTGTATTATGATGTACATTTTTAATTGTGGTGTAACTCTATTTGATATAGCTTTTCATAGCACTTAGCATGACATATTACCATTGTTGAAAACAGACCAAACTAGTTACAAAATAGAAATACATTTCCAACCCACCAAACCTTTATAATTTATAAAATTAATCTTAAATGCTCACTTTATTCTTCGATTCCAATTCAACAGCTGAACCAGGTAAATCGTCAACATTGTCTTCAATGTGGTTATTTTGTTTTGAATCTAAAATCAAATAAAAATATCATAATAAAGTAGTTAGAAGAAAATATTATGCTAACAGTTATCGCATACTTACGTTTTGATTTGGAAGGAAATTTAAGTTTCATATTTTGAATTTTAGCAATATTATCAAAAACATTAAGTGGTTTAGACCGCGGAAGTATACTGAGCAAAGCATCCAATTTACTTCTTCCTTCATTTTTGTTTTGGGATTGTGAAGTGGATACATTGTTCTTGGTTTGCGGAGCTGGACTCTCAGGAGATGAACCTTTCATTTCATCAACAAATCCTTCACCAGGAGAGTATGGTGAATCAGCACCATTATCAAATTCTGTAGTTTGACTATCATCATTATCATCCAAATTGATGATTTCATCTGTGTTAGTAACTGTGGGCGTTGGTTGTACTGGACTAGGAGTCTTAGCTGCAGTAGGACTAGTATAAATTGATGGGTTTGTTACATTGGTGTTGAGTTTTTCAGGAGATTTATCAGTTTGGATGGAACTTTGGGATTCTAAAAATGGAGGAGTTATTGTTTTCACAACAATTTGAGGAGAAATAGATTGGCTGTCGGTAATTTTGTTTTCCTCAAGAGGTTGTGCAGATGTATCATTATGATCATTATCATTATCATCATCATCTTCAAACATATCAATTCTGGGAGGTGGACTTGGTGAATTTGATTTTGTTGGTTCAAAAGGATCATATGCAGTTTCACTGACAACTGTATCTACAGATCGAGGGGGTTCTGGTGGGGTGTTAGGACCTCGACCACGTACATCATGAGATTGTGTATGATCCTCATCTTGACTAATGAATTCACAACTATTATTGGATATGTTATCAGGTTTTGAGATAGCAGTAACAGGTTCTGGTGGAGTTTTTGGACCTCCGATCATGATCGTAGAAATTGTTTGAGTACTGTTTTCATTTTTCTCAACAGGTTTATGTTCAACAGTTATATTTTCTTTAGATTTTTCTGGACTAATATCTTTTTTGGTATCTGATTTTGTTACTTGTTTATCTTCATCACTATCTGTAAGAACAATAACAGATTTAGGAGACATCTCTATTTCTCTAAATGGAGAAGTATTTAAGTCAATAATAGCAACTGGTTTCGCATTGATAACTTCTATTGTTCTAGAAATTTTTTTACGATTTAGCCATTTAGAATTTGGACCTTTCCTTGTCATCATTTTTTGGTTTGCTGAAGTACTGTCTGGGACTGTAATAACATTAGTATTTTTCGATTTTTTAGATAAAATCGGTACAGTTTCTTGACGCTTACGTTTCAATGGTTCTTGGGTAGTTTGTTCAGCTGTATTATCTTTATTGAAATTAACACTGACCAATATGTTGTCTCCCGAAGCAAAAACTTCTTTGACAGGAGGAGCAGATATTTGACGAGTAGTATGTCGCTTAGAAAGCTTAGATTTTTTAGAGTTATCATTTTTCACTATCACTGTTAAATTATTTAATGCCATGTTATCATTATACTCAGAAAATTCTTGATCTCTATTAGAATAATTCATGTCTACATCTGCGGTATGACGTGTATAAACAGGTGATGGTGTACGAGATATATCAGTATGAGACCATGAGCTTATACGATCCCTAGGTGATTGCCACACAGGAATTTCAGGTGATAATGATCTAGGGGACAGAGAAGAATACTGATAATCTTTAGATTTTTTCTTGAGCTTTTTCTTAGAGTTTTTATCATTTTTTAATAATTTTCGCTCATAATCTTTTTCTATTTTAGAATATATACTAGTTTTTTCTTTTGGTTTTTTGGTTTGGCGTTTCGATAATAATGGAGATATTTCACGTTCATCATAAAGAGCCGGGGAACGATAACGTTCTTTTGTAATAACTTGATTTTTATCATACTTGTTCAAATGTTTCGAGCTCCTTGAACGATGTCTACTTCTAGATCGATGCCTACTTTTAGATCGATGCCTACTTTTAGACCTATGCCTATTCTTTGATTCACTACGATAACGGCTTCTAGAACGTTTACGATTTCTTGGCTTACTAGATGAAATAGATCTTCTTCGTTGTTTAGAACGACTTCTTTTACGTTTTTTACGTCGACTTCGATCCTTAGAATCTGAATCTGTATGACTAGACTTAGATAAATCTCGTCCAAATTTATCTTTTTTGCGTCTGGGCCTATCTTCAAGTACTCTTCGAACATCATACAATTCTATTTCTTTTCTTTTTTGTTTTTTTTCTTTTTTATCATTTTCTTCACCAAGTTTTTCTTTTCCTTTTGCATATCGATAGTTTCTATCTTTAGAATTTTTTGATAATTTTTTCCATGGCACAGATTCTTTATCGGGCTCCTTCTCTTTAGCTTTATTTTTGTTCTCTTTTTCTTTGCTTCCTTTATTTACAACAATTGATTCATCTTTTCCATTTGGCAATTTCTCTTTCTTTTGATTACTATTTGATGTTTCCCCTTGATTATTTGTCTTTTTCTTTTCTTCTTCTGAATCTGATATTGGATCAAAATTTAAATTATTAGCTTCTTTTAGTTGATGATCATTATCTGAACTATTTAATGTTGCACATGATACTTCAGATGTAGCACCTCCAATTAAACTTTGGCTTTCTTTGTCTATACCAGTATCATCATTTGATTCATTCAAAGGTTCACTTTTTTCTTCAGGTTCAATTTCAACCAAATCCAAACATTCTTTTTCTAAAGCTTTTGACTCTTTGCTCTCCCGTTCCATATCTGAATGAATCTCATTAATTACATCATTAATGTCATCATCAGAATTGGATTTATTCTCATCTTCATCAGAATTTTTACATTTTTCTTCTTCATTTGAAGACATCTTTGTATCATCCAAGTCCACAATTTCAATACTTTCTAAACCCTCATCATCCGATTTGAGACTTCTTTCTTCATGTTCAGATAATGAATCTCTATCTGGACTAACAGGAGGCATAGGAATATATTGTAATTCAGCTTCTCCACCTAATTTATCATTTTTTGTTTCTTCATTTTCTAAAAAAGGTCCATATTCTTTCGGTGAACTAGATATTTTAAGACTAGTAGATGAATATAATGATATATTGGGACAGTCATCATTGGCTTCTTTTTCATCTTCATCAGAAGTCATACCTTCATCAACTGGACGCAAAATATTGTTACTATTAGAAACAGGTATATGGGGTATAGATCTGTTCTCTACAACTTGCTCCATATAACCTCCATAAGTTGGTGACTGCATATAGGCAGTTCCAGTTGGTCTCCTAACCTCTGTTACTTCGTCATTATCACTGGGATTTTCTGGATCATAATAATCATTATCATCAATTACAAGATTATCAGCATCATCTTCCTCCAAATTAATTCCCATTAATAAAGCAGGTGGTTCTGGAGGAGGTTCAAGAGCTTTAAACGTTTCTTCCGTTCGAGTACTAGGACCACTTTCTTCTTCTACATTATATTCAGTTGTGACTACTTTAGGAGGAGTCTGTGGTTGTTTTCTTTCTCCCATTTTCGTCACATTCATTCGGAACTTAATGGGACCTGTATTTCTAAAAGGAAAAGGATTAATAGGTTGATTTTCACTAAAATTTTGTTCATTAGTCAACCGAGATTCTTCATATGAGCTTGAATTCCCCATACTAGAGTATGATTGATCATTATTCCGAGGATAGTTTCTATTGATATTGCGATTAGATGAATAGTTATTAGCATTATCAGAGTTCCTGTCAGTTCTATGATCTGAATACATAGGAGTTTGGGTTATGTGTTTATCAATATTTTGCATTCCATTTTCAATAGGTTTCTTTTTAAATTGTTGTTCTTGAACACTTAAAATAGAATCTAAGATATTGATTGAGTCAGTGTTATGTGATATGTTTATATTTCTACGAACGGGTCGACGTAGAATTTCACTTATTTCTTTACGAGATATCAAACCTGTTGTCGAAGTACGTAATCGAGACATTGTTGACATATTTAAAGGTCCATCACCACCAATGTCATGTTCATCATCTGACCTAAAATAAAAATAAAAAAATTAATACAATTACTCTAAATTAAAACTTTTGTTAAAATTACGCACTCTTCAGGAACATAATCTAGTTCATATGGATTTCCAAATATACTTAATGATCTATGATCAACAAAACTTGATGAGGTACTTAATGAACGATTATCTCCGAAGGAATTTTTGTTCCATCTTGATGAACACATCTCTAATCTTTCTGTTAATTGAGTATTCTTCTTCCTTGAAATTGTTTTACCCTGAAGTAAAAATACAAATATAAAATTATCAATGTTTTAATGTTACTATTTTAAACAAAAATAATTTTTACCTTTTTACATCGCTTTTTTCCTTTAACTCTTCTTTTAGAATATTTTTTTGTTTTCTTACCACTAATAGTTGTTTGTACGGAACTTTCAGCAGCCTAAATATAAAATAATTAAATTTAAATTAATATATAAATAAATAATTATATAATTAAAATCAAATATAAACCATTGAATTTTGTTGTAGTCTTCGAGTATTCATTCGTACTCGCTCACTAGCTCTAGTACGTGGAACTAAACGTTGTTGTTGTCGTATTCTTGACTGCCTAGGTCTTGGTAATTGCTCATCATCATCTAAATCATTTAATAAATCAATGACTTCTTCGCGATCTATGTCATTATCACTCAACTATTTAAACAAACAAAAAAATTATATTAATAATACTACAATATACCTAAAAACTATAAAATAAAATAAATTGTAGTATAAAATGTTAATATTTAAATTATATTTGTTAGCCCAACTGTGTAATTTTTAATTTCAGGTCTAACCTCTTCCCTTGCTTGACACTGTGGACAATACCATTCCTCTAATGGTACTACAAAGAGAGGCGGGTCAAGGCAATCCATGTGATACCCACAGTCACAAATATCACATAATAGCATATCATCTTCACGGTTGCTCAAATGGCAAACCTTAACAAATGTTTGCACATTCAATAAAAACAATCATAACTAGATGAAAATCTAAGATTTTCAAACCAAAAACTTACTTGACAATAAGTTAAGTCATCAGCAATTGTATGATTTTTTTCTTCCTCATTTTTAAGACTGATGTCAATCTCTTGTAATAACTGTCCATCAACACTCCGGACAATAATAAATTTGAAATCCAAACGATCAATAGGACAGGTCTTTGCATTCTAATAAAAATAATTATATTGATAAATAAATTATAATTTAAAATTTTTTTATTTTGATAGAATATATTTTACTTTTGCCCATTCAGTAAGACAATTTAGACAAAATGTATGTAAACAAGAATTTGGAGAAGCTAAATCTTCTTGTCCTAGTCGAGTAAGACATATTGGACATTTATCAGATTCACCATCAGAACTGCTAGATGAACTTTCTTCTTCACTTTCAATAATCTATTAGCAAAATATTAAGTATTAATAAAAGAAATAAATAATTGTAAATAAGTATACATTTATAATACAAAACTAACATTAGATTTTTGAGGCTTATACATGTTTATATCTGCGTCACTATCACTGTCTCCAGAATCTGCCATTTCTAAGATCTGATACTGAAGTTCTGTAAATATTATCAAAATGCAAAGTTTTAATTACAAATAATAATTAAAGACATTATCATATAAATAAGATATTAGAATATATGTCTAATAATGTTTAAAACGCCAATGACACTATTATTTTTTATGTGTGCATATCTATTTAATCAAAAATGAAAACACAAAAGACCATAAGATATTAAAAGAATGTGCTGTGCTTTGCAAGTAAAAAAAAAAAATTTTTGAAAAGTTAAAAACTAGTTTTTTTTAAATCTGTAAAATGTTACCAATTGATTCTTTTCGTTATTTATTAAAACTATTTTTGTATCATTAATAATTTTTAATTAATGCTTAATGTTTTAATAAAATGTTAATAAAGTGAAATTTTTTTGTGCTTAGTTGTATAGTTGTATATCTACTAATTAATAAAAAAAAAAGAAAGTGAAATACACAATAACATAGGAAAAATGTTTTTATTGACAACTATTCTGTAAACACCGTTATTATATATTTAAAAAATATAAAAATTACATTTTTACCAGTAAATACAACATCATAAATACAACCATGTGATCAAGAAATAATAAAAACCTTAAAATCATATTATCATAAAGAAATGCAAACTTGACTAATAAACAATATACATAAAATACAAATGATTAATATCAGTTGCTTAAATCGAAGATATCAACAGTCGTAGATTTAGGAAATTGGTGGAAAATCAATAAAAATATATCTAGATCAAGTTTTATCGAAGAATAAATTCTAAATGCTTTCTCACTAATAAATAAACCTAGGAAAATTGATAATGAAGAAATTGAGTTCAAGCCATAAACAGATACAAAAAAACCTTCCCGTCCATTTGAAATTAGAGTCCCTATAAGTTTTACAAAGAAGAGTACAACATAAATCTTCATATTTTATACTACATGATAAATTATTTTTTTTAATATTATGAAAAAAAAAAAACAGAAATCAATCAAAGCATTTTTTTAAAAAAAATTTTAAATTTTGTATACTTTAAATATCTTTTAAAAACTACATAAGTATGTGTTTGAAATTTACATTCAATACACATAAATTACATTTAATTTGACATAAGTTTTATGATTTTTTCAATTTTTGTTTAGTGTTATCAATCAGTTTGTTATCAGTTTTATCCAATTAATATTGCATTAAGTGTCAACTACTCAATACATATTATAAACAAAAATGTACTTTTAACATAAAAAAATCTAAAACAAATGATGAAACATCCATGAAGTAAATACTTAGTACTTGTAAATATACATACAGAAAATTTAATATTAAGTGTGTGATAAATATTATAAATAAAAAAAAATAATAATTTATAATTTAAAAATTCAAAACAATTGTCTGCTTAAAAGTACTGCAATAAAATTATTATAAAATGAGCAAATACTATAATTATGTAGATATTTTTTATAGATTAACAAGACTTTGATATCTTTCAAAAACAACACAAGTAGAAATCAAAGAAACATAAAACAGTAATAATAATAAACAAATTTTAATTAAAGCATAGATATTTTTAATAAATTGTAGGTATAATTGAAATTGTAGGATAAGTTTCTTTAATCATGAATGTATTCCTTAAAATAATAACATTGAACTTGGATATGTATAAACAATGCTGTCTGAATAAAATATATACATTTACAATACATTCATACATATGTCTGAATAATCACTAATTATTCATAAAATTAATACTTAAACGAGTTTAAAATAATATTTTTTGATAATTATCAAAAGATTCAATCTACATGGAATCATGAAGGGTTTAAAAAGAAATTTTTAAACAGCATTCTTAAAATTTGTTGCATGAAAACACATGAAAATAAATATACAAAGTAACTTTTGAAGATACAGACATGACTTTGCAGACTTCTGAAATCAGTTATTGAAATGGATCGGCATAGATATCACAATGGTAAAATGTACAGAGAAGTGAAATACTTTTCAGACGTTGCGATATAAAACATGATCTAAAGACCGAGAATCGCGGGCATTTATCCAAAAGGGGCAAAAACGTTATCACTCAAGAAGCAGCACAAAATACTCAGACACAGAATCTAGTACCTACTTGGTAATGCAATTTAAACGGATGACACGAAGTCCGAGACAGTACGTTCTTCGAATGTCTTCTGGATAATAGTAGCCCAGCAAGACATTCCTGGATAACAGTACAAATAGCAGCAGCGACGGCGGCGGCGGCGGCAACGGCGACGAGTCGGGTTTTAACGTGGGCCTTTGTGGCCCTGTAGCGGTCTAGCAATTCTTTCGTGGGCCATTATCCTGTTGGCAGAAGTGGTCTTGTCCGTGGAACGATTCGTAGACTTGAATAGGTGACGGTCAGGCGACGTCGAATTTACTTGACTGTTGCGTGCGCGGGGTATGTTTGTACGTGTGTGCGTATGTATGCGTATGTATGTATATGTGTTTGGCCGTGTACGTTTAGTGTTGTTGTGTATGCGTGTTTGTACGCGACCGTGAGGGGCACGAGTAAGATAATAAGCGGCTGGTAAAACGGCACTTTGCCCAGGTACGTTTTCTCCCGAACTCTGCGTTCTTTTCTCTTTGCAATAATAATAATAGTTACAACAAAATACACAAAAATAATCAAAATTTACAACAAATCACTCATGTTCGTCAGACAATGTGACAGGTGAGCCAACGTGACTCATCGAGTTCAAGGACGCCGACGGCCAGTGCTACCAAGACGTACCAGACGTGGTCGTCGTCGTCGTTGTATCACCACCAATCGGAGAGAGCGGCTGCAGCTGACCGACATTGATCTGATATCGTTAATGCAAATTATGTGATAATGGAAGTTGACAAATAATAAAAATAATCACTACCTTTGGCGACAGTAATAACAATACTTAGGGTTTGGCCGGGTCAGTACCGATTTCGAGTGTGGCGTCCCGATGATTTGTTTCGGGACAGCCAATTGTCCTGGAATGATTCTTTAATAATGTATGTTTGTATTTTATTAAACTCCAGTTCAAAAAAACATAATATTATTGTCATGTTAAAATAAAATGTTGAATAATTGACTGACTGACGAAATCTGTTTTTAATTATTTTCCCGACTAAGTGACTATTTATTTTTTTTGTCGAATACGTTTTTTCGTTTCCACATGATAGTTGCAGTTGTCGCTAAAGGAACCGACCATTATTTAATATTTTGTCAGTTCTAAAGAGCTAATCACAATAGTGTTGTAATATAGTGTAGTATTGTAACGTAGAGTAGTCATACTATAATCATTGTTCATTTCAGACTTTCTATCCTGGAGAAGGACGTTGCAGTAGTAAATAATTAATATATAAATATATTTTTGTAATATTTGTATCTATATAATTAAAATACCAATAAAAAATTGTCCCCGTTATCGTCAAATAGAATATGGTAACCCTAATAATATTGGAAGTTAACAAATTACAAAATACCAACGAATAGAGTATAACATTGTCAAGAATTATGTTATAACTAATAATACATTACTAAGTGACTTCCCTTTCCCGCCAATCAAAGTCATCAAATTTACTTATTGTATAACATGTAAATACAGATTATAAATATATTTAATTTTTCTAAATAAAAAAAAAAACTTATAATCGGTGGTAATACGATTAAATAATAACAATTATAAAACTAGTAATTCACACAAAGATTTTCTCTCTGATGTTTCAATAAATTTATTACGTTACAGAATCTTGCTGATATTTATTTTGAAATTCGCGAATAGTGGACATGGAAGATGTCCAAAATGTTTAATGTACAACCATAAGCATTAGTGTGTAACGAAAAGTTCATTATCTTTCTGTTACTGTAACGTTAAAACACAAACATAATTTAAATGTATTATGTCTGTGTGCATCAAAATTATATTTAGTAACTAGCGAAAGGTCGTTTACGAATGATTCATTCAAAATAAACGAATCATTTCGGTGAATGCATCAATTCAGTTCCTTTTGCAAACTTTTTATTCATTGAGTAAAAGCTGTGAACCTACACTAATACATTCGTGATAACCATTATAATCAATAATTTAGTAGAATAATCAATCTTATTTTTTATTCATAGCTATAGGTTTCTTATTAAAAATCCATAATGTACTCATTATATATATTATATAACTTAATTTTATCATCTTAACAGGACCTGCATTAAGGGTAGGATGATGCAATACCCCCTATTAATGACCTATTTATATTGTCGGCAATCATAAATAAATTAAACAATATAAGTATCAAAGAATTTGGTTTTAGAAAGAAGTCAGCAAATTGGTATATTTATAACCCTCCTCCTTTTAATATTTGTTAGCACTGGCCCTGCATCTTAATTATAATTTAGAACTCTCATTTACACAGAGCCAATGGCTTGGAAATGATCAGCTCTGTCAGGAATATTATATTTTTGTAATACTGTTAGTTGGAAATAAATAAATATTATTATTATTATTAATAGAGATGTAATAGCCTTAGACATTCCCATATATTTTAATAAAATAAACATTGATCTAACAAAATTAAAATTGTTGAATATCATAATAAAATCATATCATAAGTGCTTCTCATTAATTAGATAGTACAAAATGATAGTTAAATCACAAATTTAAAACTGTGTTTGGACGTAATGAATTAAAAAAAATAAATAAATAAAAATAATAGTCTATTGAAAATAAATTTAAATTAATAAATGTAAGTGCATAAATAATTTAGGGTTTAACTACGAACAATCTGATCAAAAGTAACATCACTCAATAAACATTTAAAATTCTCTAATTATTAGATAGATATTATTTTAATATTATATATAAAAGTTAAGAAAGTGATAAACTGATAATAGATAATTCATTATAATCTCAAAAATAATAAATAAACAAAATTAATCATAAATTCAATCTTAGTTTGTGATTCTTCGAATTAGTGAATGAATTTCAATTCAGTTGAATTAATGAATTGAATGTGAATCATTGAATAAATTAAAAGAACAGATTTATTTTTTAAATTGATTAAAATAAGTTGAATCATTTAAATGATTCATTTATTCTATCCCTAGTTTGGCAGTAATTTCCCTATCACCAATGACTGACAACATTATTATATATAAATGAAATCATTTAAAAATATTGATATAACATTAAATAGGCAAAATTATTGATTAGTATTTTTTTAATTTTTGGAAAACAAAACTCTATTAAGGCAAATTTAATTTTAATAAAAAATAATTAACTAATGCTTGTGGTGTTTTTATTAATAAATATACAATATGAAAAAAAAAATTGTATTTTATTAAGAATTGTTCTACAGACAAATCATAGACAGAAATAATTTTATTAAGTACCGTTTCTTATAAATGTTGTAGGCTCGCTTAAAATGAATGCTGAATAATTTGATAATTTTGAACTTTATTAATACAATTTAATTTAATTGAATATAATAAAATTTAATAGTAGAAACGGCATAATAAAAGATACGAATGAAAACAAAAATAATATTTAAATACAATTACAAAACTACCCAACGCATACCAGCTCTCAACCTATTATAATCAACTAATTGTTCTGTTGGACCAACAGCGGCAACAGCTGGACATCTGTCAAATAGATATTTCATAGCAATGTCATGTATGTTCTTAGCGCTGACATTCTAGACAAGAAAAAAGAAGAGAATGTTGAAAAATAGTTCAAATAATTATTTTAAAATGTATATACACTTACATTGATTCGAGCTTCTAATTCATGAGGTGGAATACGTCTATTGTAACACAATAGTTGACGGCCAATATCTTCACACACTTGTGTAGATGTATCCAACTGCAACAACATATTAGTTTTCAAAACATTCTTAGCGCGTTCTACTTCAGCTTCAGTCACAGATGCACATAAACGCATCCATTCTTCTTGCAAATGGTAAGTGAATTCCTAAACATAAGTTAAGTAAAAATATAAATCACAAAGATCAAACTATAATTAATTACAAGCAATATTTAAATAAGTATACTAACCATAATCTTCATTTTATCGCATACAAAGTATGCTCCCCACAAACCAGTATCTTTGTAACAAGTGTTAAATGATTGGAAAGAATGACACAAATTTAATGAATCAGCAAAACGAGCCAAACGATTAGCATTGTTGTTACCACCTCCTTGAGAACGATCCCATGATCCAATTATAGTATTAGCTACCATTAAGGGTATGTTGTCAGCATCAGACCAACCACAACTCTCAACTGCAATGGCAATATGCGCCAAAGGTAAAGAGTCGTCACGAGCTTTGATTTCAGAGCCTATATTCAAATAATTTTTAATTTCAAATTGTTTATCGTTTGATATCAAAATATGAATAAATGCCAAAAAAATAAAATACCAGTGAATCTGCACTTAGTGTAAGTTGGTACTTCAACATCCATATTCAAATCTTTGGGGGTTTTGAATAATGTTTTGGCAAGATTAACCAATTCTTCATGATTAACACCACCAGCACCAGCTAATACTAAACGAGATGGTCTATAGAACACATCTATATATTCTTTAAGGTCTGAACGTTTCAATGAACTAAAATTGACAACAATAAAATTTATATAAATAATGGATGGTAAATATATAAATATTTTACTTTATATTTTCAGTTGGTCCAAGAATGGTTTGTCCCAAAGGTGTTCCTTGGTAAGCTGTAGCATGCAAGTAGTCAAATACAACTTCTTGCAAGTTAGTTTCAACTTCTTGCATTTCTCTTAAGATAACTCCACGTTCTCTTTCAATCTCATGTTCTCCTATAGACCAAAAAGTTAAGTTCTAAATTTATAAAATAAATTCCATCATATTTAAAATGTATTAGTATTAAAATATTTTATTGATACAATTAAATTGTATAAATACATATCAGAGCAAACTATTATTTTTTGTTTCCAAATTACTTTTAAATCAATGATTCATCAAATATTCAAAACATTGATAAAATAGGTAAGATTAATAGATATTATTTGAGACTTCGATTCAAAATTTGGGTATACAAATTTCTATAGTAAATCATATTTATTTTGAGTAAATACTAACCAAGATTAGAGTTTTGAATAATATCAGACAAAATTTCAACAGCTTTAGGTACATCACTTTTCAAAGCTTTAGCATAAAATACAGTTTGTTCCCGGGATGTGTATGCATTTAAATGTGCACCAATGTTTTCAATTTCCAATTCAAGAGCAGTCTGTGATCTTGTTGGAGTACCCTAAAAATAAAAATGTAAAAATTACAGATTATTCATCAATTAAAACTGAGAATTCGCAAAGATTTACCTTAAATAGCATGTGTTCAACAAAATGAGCTACCCCATTATTGCATGGTGTTTCCCACCTTGAACCAGCATCAATCCATAAGCCAACGGTTGCTGTTTGAGAACCATTGTCCTCGGTCGCTACTCGCATTCCATTTTCAAGTGTAGTCACTTTAGTTTCTGGAACATTTAGTTGAGCAGCGCATGATGCCGCAGTGGACCTCCAACATTTTGGTACCTGTACAACAAAATGGATAAGTATCGAGATGAGTCATTACAAAATGTGATTGTAAGTGTACTTTATTTTAGATACTTACTTGGGTGATCCCAGATTTCAAAGTTAGGGCCTTAAAGGGTGTATTGACAGTTAATAAACGAGATGCCATTTCGTTAAGTCCCAATAAGTTTTACGATCTTGTTGTAAAAATGTACAATGCACGCTCCAAGGACTAAAAGGTACATAGAAAAATTAAGAAAATTCTTATCAAGTCTCAAACATATGATAATCAATTCACCCATTTTACAGGGTGATCATATCTAAGGAAAAAACGCAGGTTTGTCTATACCAAAAAACACAAAAACACTTCGCATACTTCACTCCGACAAAAAATAGTTTGTGCTCTACGATGATATCCAGGGCCGATTTAAGGTTTGTAGGCCCCTCAGCTGAACTGTGGTCTGGGTACTACCAGTGGGCTTTTAGGCAATAGGGTTGGCACATGCACAAATTAGAGAGACTATGCACCCTCTAAAATATAAATTTTTTATATTTCCCAAAATGTTAAGGGCTAAAACCTCCCCCAAATTTTTTATGCTGTTACTTTAGAAATCGTAAGAGTTTTCAGAATGAACTTAGCTTATAGTATTACCTAGTATACTTATCCCACACTTTATTTTAGTAAATATAATAGTAATTAGTGCATAATGCATTTGACAAGTGTACACTAAATACAACTTGCTAATAAACAACTCTTAATGTATTGAATTGTGTATGAACTATCAGAACTATCATATAGAAATTTCCACTAGATGCCCACATATGATTTTCTATTTATAACAAAATATAGTTGCATTACTTTCAGATAAATAACCTAAGTTTAATACCTATATTTTTTAGTTTAGATGTACAAAATCATTTATTGAAACTAGAAGTCTATGTATTTTATAAGTATATCATCTACATCATTAACCATTTTAATTTAAAATTTAAGATAGTAAAATTGACTTTTATGGAGAAATATTATAAATATTATACATTTTTATGTATTTAAAATTTTATATCCTATAAATTATATTACATTTTAAAATATAAACGGACACGAGTCCTTCACAATATCTAATGCACATATGCGGTAATAATAATATATGATGTCATAGGAATGATAAATTACAAACTAAGACACATAGTAGTGTTATAAGAAACAAATTTAGACAAAGAGAACGAAAAAGATAAAATAGAACAAAGATGAATAAAATGAAACATGTTAAACAAAATCAAAAGTAATGCAATTAACTGCAGCCATTAGGATATTAGATGGATAGTTTATCATATAGTTACTTTTTATAAGGGACGGGATAGAATAAATCACTGCATGTTGTGTTGTACTAAACATCAATTTTCAATTCATATGTAGGTTCTTAGTATCTACATAAATAAATTTTTTCACAACTATGATCAAATAGTTATATCAAAATTAAACCACAATCCAAAATAATAAGTATGAGCAATAGAGAAAAAATTGTTCACTAATATTTATTGTTATTAGATTTATCAACAGTCTTTAATGGGTAATGTAATAATGAATGATTTTTACAACAATAAATAATATATTAAACTATAAATATATTCGTTTAATATTTATAGCATACAACTAAAATATTATTAAAATAGAAAATTATAATTCATTCATAATACAATATATAAAATATAGATAGCACTTACATTTTTTAAAAGTTTAAAAAATGATTAACATATATCGTATAAAAATATTTTCATAATTGTTAAAAGTTAAAGGATTGTTTTTAAAACCTTAAAAATTTGTATCCAATAGATATTAATAATTATGACTGTGCAGTAGCTGAAATGTGTTTAAGTAAAGCTGCTCTTCTATCCGTGTTTTGGAATAAAGCTTTCAATAAGCATTTTATTTGATCCACTTTTAATTCATTAGCTAATGGACCTTTTCCATCTGCCCAACGGTTTTCGATATCTTTCATGCTTGAACTTAAAATGTAAATCAATTCACTTAACTGCCACCATTTAGGAACAAATCTATGAACTTCTTTGGGTTCCTAAAGTAAATCACACAAAATATATAGTTATTATTAATCTTGATAATACATTATTACAACTTCAAAACTATTTCAAATACCGGAAATAAAGTGGGTACATCTTTAATTAATTTATTGAAAATTGATGAATATTGTTCAGCCGAAGTAGCCGATATATCTTCTAATACAAATAGTTTATTAACAATGCATTCAAATAATCCATTACATGAATATCCTATAAAGTATAATAATAATTATATAAATATCTTAATATACATTATTTTATATTCAGACAAATTTGATAGATAATTATAAACAGAATTATAATATTTAAATATTTACCAATAAATTTACAATACACTGTTGATGGTAAAATATCTTTCCATAAACTACTCAAAATTGACAAAAGATTAAAACACTGTGATATACTTTTTTCAACAGAATATCCTAAGTTTGAGTTCACAGCCATCTGAGTAATATCTAAAAATATATTAATTTAGGTAATTATATTCATATTTACAAATTATTACAAATATTTATTTATTTTCAATGCTTATATAATAAGCCGATTATTATAAATACATTTAATGCAAGTATCAAGTTGACAACTAATAAGACCACACCATGCCCAATAGTATAATGAGCATTTATTAACCTTGATACAAATTATTTCATGAAAAGTACAAGTATTGAGAGTTAAGGTATGACTTTAAAATGTTGTTTGTTCTTTTTTTATATAACTATGTAATTATGAGTTATATAATTATAATATAATCTACACGTTATAAAAAATTACTCATATGGTTGATGTTATAATATTTTAAGATTATAATACTACAAACAAAAAAATATTTTTTAGTCTTTGTTATAGTCCATAATGATTCTTACCAGACTGGTTAACAATTTTCTCAACTTGTACAATTTGTTGTTTGCATTGAGAATGAAGTATTTCACTGGCTAAATTCTTTAACTTTTCAAGCAAATGGACAATTAATAAGTTTTTGTATGTTGGACTCATTTCAGCCAATTTCCGCGTAAAATACATTATATTATTGTAGAGAACGGCTAAAATTATGAAATAATAAGGGTACAGAACATTTGTTTTAAAAATTTAAAATCACACTTATATAAATGTATAATGAATACCTAATATAATATACCTGATTGTTGTGGATTTAATTCTAATGCTTTACTATGTTGAGTTGGTACCATATCACAGTACATAATTGTTATGTTGTTTAAAATATCATGATATCTCCAAGCATCGTTTTTGGATATACTAGACATTTCTGAAGCTACTTCATCAATAAGATTAAGGAATTCTAACAATGACTTACTGAAAATAAAAATAATTTTAAGATAACAATATAAAATTAATAAAATATTTCTTTTAAAAATATGTAACAATAATCTTAATGAGTAATAATAAGTTTAATAAAATAACAAAAAATATTAAAATTCAAATTATATTTTACCTATTTCATTATAGACTTAATTGACTTTTTACAATAAAAAAAATAGGTTTTTTCTGAGTTCATATATTTTTAATTGTACAAATAAATTTATATTTTATCAGCTTACACAGCAAAAAATTATTTTTCATATTTTTCAACTTGTCAAACTTACGTATTTAAGTATCTAACATTTAATTCTCACAATTAATTTTTAATAAAATTATACTTGAAATAATTAGAAAATATTTTTATTTTTTTTTAAAATCATATTTAAAGCTTTTTTTAAGTATACAACCGGTAATAAATAAGCAAGAGACATATAATTTTTTATTGCAGTGGATGTCAATATGAGTTATTATAAATATTATTAAAAATATTCTAAGATTGAACAATAAATTCATAACTTCTTTAAAATATATTTTACAAAAATAAACTCAGAGTATTCAATCTGGAACTTAAAAATAAAATAAAACTCTTAATTAATTGAGCTATTTAAAAAAAATTAATTTACCTCACTTTACTTTGTGGATACGCAAAAAATGTTTGACAAAAACCATTATCTTCAATAATATCTTCATCAGGAGTCATTAAATTTTCCTAAAAGTATTTATAATTATAAATGCATTATATATTGTATGGGTGTTATTATAGGAAAATAAAGAAACTTACATTGTTCACTTCGACTAAATCGTGTAAGTCTTTCTTTATTATAGTTCTTGCTTTATCATAATATAGTTGACTAATTTTAGTAAAAAATAAATTATCAATATTTTCTGTGTACTTGATTAGCTCATTATTTGATTTTTCAAAAAAACCTATAACATTAAAACATATATTATATTAAAAGATTAAATAATAGTTCTAAATAATATTATTTAATAATTTATTTTTAGATTATTTAATCAACTATTAAGTATTATAGGATATTAATAACATTACCTAATTCATTTAAATATGTATTAAGTTCAAGAACTTCATTAAGTTCATCCTGAAAATCAATGAGTTTGTTATACCTAGTAGGAATAGCATTAAATAATGCTTCATCTTTAAAAATACTGCAAAATTGCTGACTTGCGTAAGATCCCAAATAAGACATAATATGAATTTCATTATAGTCAATAGGAAGAGTTGAATTCAAAAATTCAAACACATTCTTTAAGTTTCCTATTATTGTTGACAAAAATTCATCTTCTATTTTAGAAACTTTTAGAGTCATTGTCGAGACATGTATGGATTTTGTTATGTCCACTTGTAAATTTTGGATAATAATTGGTTTTATAATTAAATTAATTAGTTTATCTGCAAACAGTTTTACTTCAACATTTAAACTGTCAAAATATTGCAATGCAAGTATACTATCACAGATATCTTCTTGGTTAGCAGTTATTTTTAACATTACTCTCCACGATTCCTGAACATCTGTATCATTTTTAATCCATTCAATTTGTTTTCTCCACGCTGCTACACAGTTTGAATGTAAAACATCAGTTACTCTTTGATGTTCTCGTATCAAATGTTTGTATACATCCAATTTTGATAAATGTTTATTATTTGTTAAAATTGCTTTTGCAGTTTGCATATTTCTTATTCTTTCAGCTAAAGATAATTTAGCTTGAGTGTCACTTGAAAGATTCATACTTGCTGAAAGAACTTGTTCTATAACGTTCAAACTGTACTTATTTTCTTCTAAAGTAGACTTGAACATCTTCAAATCAGACATTGCATCTGCGACTTCTCTTTTAGTCTGAATAAAATAAATATTAATTGATATAAATATTAATGTTTAACAAAAATAGAAAACTAAAAGAAAATTTTTAAACAATAGTTGAAATTTTTAAACAATAGTTTAGAATTATTTATTATTAGTGCTATTTGATGATTTTACATTGACAATCAATTAACTATTAGGAAATTATTAATCATGTAACATGAAATATTGTATGTTTTAAATTTAAAAATAAATATACTATTTTAAACGAATGAATATCAAATCAAATCTGTAAAACTAGAAGAGTAATTATAGGTGGATATTGGGGGTGCTTGCTGGGGCTTAGCCACCCAAAAAAAATCGAAAGCCCTCCCAAAATTATTGAAAATTTTTCAAAGTATTAAATATTTTATTAAAATAGTTTTGCAAAGAAAGATTTAAGCCCCCCTAAAATTCAATCAAATCTCCTAAGAGAAATAGAAAAAGGCCTAAATCCGTCTATGAAAGCAATATATGTATGTTCAATAGGTATGTAACCATAACAAATATAAAATAATTGAAAAACATATACTCGCTAAATAATAGATTCTAAAATACTTCTTTAAATCTAAATACTTTTATACCTTGAATTATTGTTTAAGTGTAAAGTTAATATGAGTAGATAATAAAATAAATTAATGTTTTTTCGAAGAAACCTGATTATCAATTCGAGATATTAATTCATTGATTTGGTTCGAATATGACTGGGCTGTATCCAACAGTGAGGCAGCATCCTTGGACACCACTGCAAATTTCATGTACCGCTGTTCCATTGCATCCTTGATATCATACTCGAGACTTGAGATTTTGTGTTTGAGTTCTGATACGTTTTTGTCCAGATCAGTCATTTCTACTTCGCCTTCAGCAACAACACAAACAAAAACAATTGCAAAGATTAACAGAACGACATTTATTAAGTCTTATTTGAAAATATAATCAGCATGAGCACCGACAACGCAGACAGACGTACCTGCAGAGGCCAACACAGCGGCTAGGAAGCTCATAATTCGGATTTTCCCCACTGAATGCTTAAAAAAACATGAAAAACTAATGATGTGTTGTCAATAAAAGGTTTAGTTGATCACCAGCTAGTACGTACCTTTTACAATGCCGATAACGTTAACGTGTTTCGCGGCGTTTTAAAAATAATACAATGTTATTTTCTTCGCTGTTATCGCTATTATATTATGTTATAGTCCAATCTATAGCTGTTATCATCGAATACGCGCGAAAACGCATTTATAATTTAAATTCTTATCAATTGTTATCGATGCTATTCAATTTATTTCCGTTCCGTTGTACGTTTGATAATTGAGTACATTTACTAGAAGCCATTTAGACAGATTTTCATTTGATTTGCTTAAAACCCGTGTAATTTTTTAGGGATTTTCACTGGGCGAAAAACCATTTTTTTCCTCGAAATAGTCAATGTTAAATTAGTGTGATGCTACCTGTATTTCTCGTTCGCTCTACATAGTTATTAAGAATAAATCATAATGCTAGTAGAAAAATTAAATATTATTAATATGACAACATATTATGTAATATACAAATTAATCTATCGTACATTACCTAATTATTTTTTCTACCATACATTATTTAAAAAAAAAATCTTTTAACAATCAATAGTTTTTCGCCCAATATTTCCGAATACTATAGACCAAGCGATAAAATATTTTCACTTGGCGACATTAGTGTTGCCTAGTTTGTAAAATTTTAAATAATACACATAGTAAATGATAAATGAAAATTTGATTAATATAAAAAAAAAAAAAAAAATTGTACTTTTAAAGTGGTAAAGTAATTTATATTTATTACTTTACCTATAAATTACTTACTTTATAATATTTTACCAAAGTAATATTACCGAATCACATTACTACTGCATAGTAACAAGTTCAATCGAAATAAACCTTGAGACACTCAGGTAGTATGGTATACCTGATGATTGACGAAAGGAGAGGTTCAGCGTGCAAGCAATTAAAGAAACATGTCCTATAAAAAATGTAATTGAGAATTATATACCAATAGATAGGTCATCGTTATACATACACGTTTTTCATATCTCATTATCTGTATAACGATCATGATTAAAGATATCTTAATCTTAATCATAATAACAATTAATGATTTATCTACACCGGCTGACAAGTGGAAGTATATTTGCCTTTTATTTTATTTTCATAGCTTGTATAGAATAAATATTATCGGTATCGCGATTAAATATCTTGGTACTTATCTTAGATTTTATTGATCAAGTTATCAATATTTTGTAAAAGCAAAAATAAAAAACTAGATTTAACTTACAAAAAGTTAACTTCAACCATTCGTTTGTCAAATCACTTATATACGGTAACTTTGACAGAAATAATAATGAGAAGGTCTGAATTTATAACAACTAAAAAAACTTCATCAGAGAGAATCAAGTTCCAAATAATCATATTTCCTTTTTTGCAACAATAAATTATCTATTAGTAGTCGTTTAACAATATATTAATAAAATATAATTATCACTATTTATTAATCTATAATTAACACACAGAGGCGTTCTCAGTATATTTCAATGGAGGAGATAAAAAAAATGGTTACCAAATAAGCCGTAAGCAAAAAAAAAAATAAAAATAGTAACTAGTCAATAATGGAAACATATAACAAGTAGATAAAACGTGTATTACCTATATGTAAAAAAATAAAGAACCTTGGGGGATCTATCCCCCATATCCTCCCCCGTGAGAACGCCCATGCTAGAGGTTCACAAAATCACGCGTATACACACTCCAAAAGCTTGGGTGTGACTGGCGCACAAAACGCTAGAAAGCTGAAGCTATGTCCACATTAGTGCGCTTTCGTCTTCAACTTTCTGTGCAACTCGCGTTTCAACATTCAATTCATTTTGCGCTTGTTGCATGCCTCTGTTGAACGAATTATACGCATGCCTTCCTCTGTCCACACTACGTCGTCAATTTCCAGCGTATGAATAGAAAACATGTCGGATTCATCGTTGCTTCTCGGGGTTAGTGCAGCGTATCTAATTATTGTGAGTGCGAAAAGAGGCGTGATAAAAAAAAACCGTTCCATATGGATGAAAAATTATTTAAAAACACGACATTTTGGTATCATTGATGATTATAGTTAGGGTTAGGTTAGGGTAAGGTTAGGGTTAGTTAGATTATAGTTAAAAATAGTTAAAGGTTCAATAGGATTATTTTGGACCAGTGTGCTCGAACTGGGTAAAATAATAAAATGTGTAATTTATATAATAATATAATCTATAATCTATCTTGTACTGTTTAAAAATTATTATTTGATAATTAAGTATAGAACACATAACAATTATGTTGGGGAAAAAAATACCTTACGCGCGTGATTTTTATGTACGAATAAATCCACGCGCGTGGTGATGGGTCAAGAATATTGAGTTAGTTTTTTATATTTTATATTTAGTTATATATACTCGTATTATTTTATAATTATAATTAGTTATAGTTATTTATATAATACTAGTACTTATCTATATTCTTCGATGAAACTTAATGTCTGAGACTGGTCTTCAGTCATATTTTAATTATTTATTTTATTATAAATTAAATGTATAAATTAATTAAAAATTCGCAGCACGCACTTTAAATTGAACGAATTCCCACTTAGCCCGGGAGAGCTTGCGCTATAGCATGCGTCATGAAATTGGACCCGTTCAACTTGAAAAGGCATGCGCTGTTGCATGTATTTCCGTTAGACCCTCCTTGCGCTATGACGTATGCCCATAACGCACGAAAAAACGAACTAGTGTGGACATAGCTTTAGAACATCTAACTGAGCCGGTCCAGTTAGTTTATGACGTTCAGCCGCGCCCGAAATAAATACGACGCATTAATTTTGTGTCAAACCTTGTATATTTATTTATATTGTTTTTCAAAAATCCTCCCTAAAATTTGATTTGCTCCGCGTGATGATCTGGTTTGGCTTCCATGGTTTTTCTGTGCTTACTCCGTAAATTTCTCAAATAACTGTCTTTTTTCCCTCATCTGCTCACAAATATGTAGAATAAATGATAAAATCTTTAAGTCAGTCCCACACGAATCTTGTACTCGGCGAATAATCGTCAATCGTAATGCTTTATGAGTCGTGTAGGAGATGTTTAATTGTCAAGTATGGCAATTATTTTTTTTCGCCGAGTCGCTCGGCGTTTCCCATCGGTTGTCGGTATATGTGTTACGAGTCAAAGGCGTAACTTTGGCGAGCCACAAGCTGATCAGAGTTTTTAAAACACCAAAAACCGTATACCACGGCTGGCCGAATCACATGCCTGTGGGAACGCTGTTTAAATTCACGGCTCTCAATTTTCGGATAGACACGAGCCTGGCCTATACCGCACCTAGACGAGCAAGAGCGTTCCCACGGCGCGTGTAGTGTACCAAGCTAGCGTATTTGGCTCGTGCCTAGTCTAGACTAATAATTATAGCTATCATTAACACATATTATTCCTAATCAAACGATAAACGTATATATAGGTTATCGTAATGATATGTACCACATAATATGTAGTATGTATAATAAATTGCCGCAGTTTGTATAATATATCTTATCAGTTTTGTCGCAGATTGTATAATCTTAATTTATTTTTTGCCGCAGTTTACATATCGACTTTTAGAAAAAGATTTATTTGTTGCCGCAGTTTACCATCTTCCTTTTCTATACTAAGATTAAAATTGTAATTTATACGGTAAAATTAATTGTACCTAATTAACAAAATTGAATATACCTGTATATTACAGAATAATTTGTACGGTTTCCGATAATAATACACAATAATTATAGATAGTGTCCCATCATATTTGTTTTGTTAATATTACACTGGATAAGGTCGTGAAAATAATATAAAAAATAGTACTTAAGGTTAAATCTAATAGTTTTTTAGTCCCGTCAAATTTTTTCTTCGACAATTTTTTCAAAATCTCACTATATGCTACGTAAGTGTAATTATTGGTGAATTGGTGTAATTTAAAAAAAAAATCTTAGCATTATAATGGTATTGACCAAAAAGTTATTATAAATAATTATTACTTATATTCTGTGTCAGACCTATGTTAACGTAATACGAACACTGATGATACATTTTTAAATTACATCATAGTAACTATAAGATATAAATTATAATATACTGATCATGAAATCTCCTGTGCAAGGTCATAGCTATCATTCATCACATCACATTTGATTTTTGTTACGGGTAAGTATAACTATGGATAGGCAATACTATAGTAGACAAACTACAAAGTACATTAGTACCATACTATGTACATCAGTACAGTAGACTGCGGCTAGTTTTTAAATAATTATTCAAGTCCATTTACATAAACCAATATTGTTGAAGTCTACATAGACATATAGACGTCTATTTAGTAAACAAAAACAGCCATCCTATTAAATGGTTTGAAAATTACTTTTTTGTACATTTTGTTTACATTTGTATGATAATTTTCTAGTAATTCATGTTTTATAGTTTTAAACAAGTTTCTGACAATATATAACGAAAAAATAATATGATAAAAAATACGAGTCCTACCAAGAACAAATCAATTTTTTATCAGCGTAAAAAACATTTAATTATAATTCCATTAAATGTAATGGAAAATGAACGTAAAACAAAAATGCACACAGCAATGACAATATAATAATATAATCTGTTTAATGTTCTGATATGTACGACGATTCGCGTCGAGGCAAATAACTGCGTCCGTATAATCACTTCGCTCAATCTCCCGATGTTTATTCA
Organism: Sipha maydis; assembly: GCA_034509805.1. Taxonomy (NCBI): domain Eukaryota; kingdom Metazoa; phylum Arthropoda; class Insecta; order Hemiptera; family Aphididae; genus Sipha; species Sipha maydis. The sequence continues at coordinate 224,855 of JASXSY010002782.1, forward strand.
AACGTATTATTTATTATAATTTAAAAACCTTTTGTAATAATTACGATAACCTGTATATATATATATATATATATATTAAAATTTTACACGTTTTTGTTAGCAGCTATAACGTTTAATAATGAATTAAAATTTGTTCTATGTATGAAATTATGAAGATATATTTGTATGCTATTGCAGTGATTCTCAAATATTGTTAAACTAGAAGCTTTTGAGATGTTAGATGTATATGTTAAATCTACTTAATTCTAAGAATCAAAAATATATGTATTTAATTATGTAAAATAATATTATTAATTTTAAAATAGGAGTATATCTAAATATTTTAAATACTTTTATAACTTATAACAAAAAAAAAAATTATTTTCAAAATTCCACACAAAATTTGAAACTTAAAGTAATATAACTCAGTTCCTAGAAGCCTTTGACGAGTGAACAAGGGGTATTATTACAAAATAAAAAATAAAAAATGTTTTCATTATTTTTTTTTACATTTATATCTTTATTATTATCTTTATTATTCTTTGTGATCCAAATATATATATTTAGGGGCTAAACAAGTAAATGAGAATTTTGTTTGATTCTTCTGATCATTAATATTAAATATGACAATAAATACTACTAAGAGATTATTTTAATGAACTCCCTAGCAATTTTTATACAGACGAGAAAATCTTTTTAGATGGTTTCATAATACATTTTTATCAATATTAATATACTATTCATATATTGTACCTGTACATAAATATATTGAAAATAACTATTGTTCTGTTATGTTATAAATCGTTAGATTCTATTATAATTAGAAAATATTCAGGTAGAGTAATTAAATATGTATAGGTTATATCCACTTATTGTAATTTTTACCATTTACAAAATTATAATATAGGTTGATAATCGCTTACAGTTGTAAGTTTTCATCTTTCCATATTTCTTAAATTAAAAATTAGAAATAAGTCGACGTGTATGGAATATTTATTATTTATTAATTATATTTAATATTCATTATAAAAAATAGTTTTTCCTTTTTTTAACTTATTTTTATTACTCCATCAATAGTGTTTGTCTTGAATCAAAACTTCTGAAAACATTGTAATAATTTAAAATTACCCATTTAAAATGTTTTTTTTCTTCTTCAAATTGTGTGACGTCCTTCGTGAAATGTTAATTGTACTATTAATCGGAAATTAATCTACGTCGACTGTCAAGCACCATCGATTTTTTTTTTTTTTTTAACTATATCCTACTTCCATATAGAAATTGACTCAAGGAATTTTTATTATTTCAACACGACGAATCAACCAGATTAACCTTTCTTCCCCTTTCTCTTTCTCCCGACATTATTTTCTATGTGCCTGATTAATTGCTTATAAGCTATACATTATAACATATTATATTACGAGAGTATGAAAAATAACAATACAAACTGTTTTATGGCTAATACACTCTTCAACTTTTATCTTTTAAATTTTATTTGCATTGATATTATTAGAAACATTTATTAAGTAAACACATTGTTTATATATAAATGTAATATATCAATGTAAATATATATGCATATATAATTAATGTCGTTTTTGTCATATTTATAAAGTTAAATCATCAAATTTTCTATATTTTAATATTCCACGCTACAAAATTTCAATGTAATAAGATTATTTTACATTTTAACGGAACCTGATTATTTCGGATGTTTAGGTTTTCGCTATATGTTATTATTATCTTTCTGTTCTGATCTTCAGTATTTTTGGTCGTTATGCTTTACCTTACACCGTTGTAAATCGCAGAATAGATTACATTTAATATAAATCTGCGTGTAAACGGTAAATTTTAAATGTTTTGACCCTTTTTTCAATACACAGTATTCCGTAAATTTACTACAATACGTATTTAATTATATTTTAATAAGAATTTACAGATTTTCGTGGCCGATTCTTGAATTACTTGTGTTGATTAAATACGATACTAGGACACATCACATGTTGACACGTATTAAATTACTTTTACACACCATTTATTTAGTCAACTCGAAAAGCCAACGACATGTTACATCTACCAATAGTTAATATTAAAACTATATCAAACTAAATTATTATTAATCACTGAAACGATTATTATTGATTAGATCATCACTATATGTTTATTTGTTTTTATTTTTAATTGCTTTAATTCAAAATATATTACATCATGTTAATTATGTTTTTCGTGAAAATACAATTGTAAAAAATTTTTTATGCTACAAAATATATATTGATTTTTACCTTAACATCTTTGCATATATTTTATATGCTCAACAAGTAAAAACCACATATGGTTATCTAGACATTATACAAACTTTTGGTCTGTTTCAGCGATCGATTTAACATATTTATATTTACCATATTACAAGTTGTTATTTTAGGCGCTAACTAAACGCAACACAATGATCATGTGCTAATATAACTTACACAATATGTACGTTGTACTGTGACAGGAAGGAATTAAAATCAATAAACGCAACAGCAATAAATAATATTTTAAAACCTTTTTATTTTTTGTTATTATGTACAAAAATAAATTCATACACGGAGAAGAATAATTATAAAAATAGAAAAAAAACATTGTTCTTGAGACCATACATTATTAGAATTGAAAAATAAACCATTATAAAGAATATTTTATAGTAGTCCAGAGAAAAGTCAGTCTTTTAGGCCTACGTACTTATTACACATGATTTTTTTTAAAGTGATCTAATTTTTGCTGTCAATCCTTTTGATGAATATAATATAATTATGTTCAGTTCGATAAAATAAAATAAATAACAATCATCTCTAGTATCGTTCAATAATACAATTTAAAAAGATTTTTAAATTAATTGATATTAAAGTCTTGATAGTTGACAAACGTAAAAAAATACTTTAATTTAAATCAAATGTAATCCATGAAATATTTTTAAATGTTTCAAGCTTGGAACGTATGTATAATAATAAGAATATAAATAAAAAAAAAAAACACACAAACCCTATTCCAAGGGGACTATGATCAGCTCACTAATACAGATGTCCATATTCCCAATGAAACTACAAGTGAACCCAGGTTATGAAAAATAGTGAGAAAAAAATGAAAACCTTATAAAAACAGACAAATTTAACAATTAAACTATTTTGAGATTTTAAATAGTCAAATAATAATAATAATAATAATAATAATAATAATAATAATAATAATATTAATAATATTCTGCTATGAACATCCTCCTCCTCGAATCAAAGAGAAAAATCTTACAGAATTTATTGTCTTCATTCAAAATCTTGTCTCCAACGTACTGTTGTTTGAGGCCAATACGGATGCCTGATTGTGCCATTATGAAATGTGGTGGCTTTTAAGGCCATGATTTTGTGGTGCAGGTTTTTTTGAAAATCTGTAATCAGAATTAAAAAAATATATTTTTTAGTTATTTCGTACGTAATATGCATGAATATTATAGTTAATATTAGGCGAATTATAATACAAATTTAATTTATTATTAATAATATTATTACAATGCGTAGGTAAATGAAATAAGAACTAAGTAAATATATATATATATATATATATATATATTGGTATTTCTTTTCATTTTAAGTAACAGATTTCAGATTTTATTTTGCAATTCATCTCGAAAATTTATAAATATTATTATGGGCGATTTTTTTTTTCGGTGAATTCGCCCACTCCAGCAGATTGTTTGTCGGCCCACAGACTTCCTGCGAGAATACATCTAAAACACACCTTTCATGTACACACGGTTCTGAGTAAATTACGAAACGAGCGATTATTTTTATCCTTTAACATTTTCCAGGTTAAAGAACCCTACAACTGCTGTTTTCCGGTCCAAAAATATTAACCTACTACAAGAACTTGTGTTTAGGCATACGACCTTCAGGTTATCATCATTAAACAAGTATATGCTAATAACTTACACGAGAGTTGTTTTTATTTTCCCGTAACTTCGCGTGTAATTTAATCAAATTTATTGAAAAAATAAATAATAATAATTAAGTTGTTTTAAAATATTCAAAATTCAAATAAAATTGTGTTGAAGTAATTAAAAAGAAAATTTTAATTTAAAAAAACGACAAAAAAGGAAATACAAACACAAACATTGAAAATATTAATAATAATAATTATACCTGATTTAAGCATTTTCTTCTAGGTGTGTGTTGTTTGTGCATGTATAAGGTGCATCTATACTATTTAATAGATGCCAGTTGGATCGAGTTTGGGTCCTCCTCCGCACATGGTTATAATTTTATTTTTATTTGTTTTCGATGAAACGAAAATCGAAGTAGAATGTCGTTCACAATTGTCTGCTTGTATTTTCAGCAAATTATTGAGTTGCGATGATGACGGAACGTTGGCGTCTTCGTCGCGGTCTTCAGTACACTCCGGTCGGATCCAAACCCATCGCAATTGGTGACGAAGAAAAATTACAGAAAAAAAAATAAATAAAATTTTTAAATCAAAAAAAATTTAAACACTATTTAAATACTGCTTTAATATTTTTCTCCGGGAAAATTGTTATTAAATATTATTTAAATAGCGGCAGTCGAAAGTCTTCAGCAGTGTCGTCGACGAAGCCGGTCGGTTACTGAATGCTGTGGAGCGCGTGCACCCCGTATTTATAATGGTCCGGTTTAAAAGCCCGGGAAAAATACGCACACACACGCGCACACACGCACACGGTACCGACTGAAGATATGATAAAATAATAATAATATTAATAATAACACTATCAGTATTATAATAACAGGGACGACACTCAACGGTCGGTCAAGGAACTAAACGGGAGAAGAGAACAGAGAGATAGTGAGAGCGAGAGAGAAAGAGGAGTGAGTGAGAGAGAGAACCGAGCACAACCGATGACTTGGGCCGTCGCCGTATGTGTGCTTTCGTCGGTGCGTCTGCCACGGTTCGAAAAGAAGGTGTATCGGTCGGCCGGTACACATACACACTAGCGCACGTACACACGCACGCAGTCACGCACACTCGCGCGGCTCGGCAGCGCGGAGGATGTGGCGGCGGCGCTCCCACAGGGCTTTTTACCTGCGCGCATGCGCAATGACCAGATTTTCCTCCACCGCTCCGCGCGCCATTGGGTTACCTCACCTGCCCCCCACCCGACGGCCGCTTGACGGATACAGGGTGTTTCGCGATCATCGCCGCCGCGCGTACACTTTACACACGAAACATAATTACAGCGGCCCGCGGAGGCTCTCGGCCCGAAAACTATAACGAGACTTCTTTCCTCCGTCGCTCTACGTGTTTCATAAGATCGCGATTTTCTGCTTATTTCCTCCGCTTCCCCACCCACGGTTCGCAAATCCAAATGCCTGTCTTTTCCCATCTTTTATCGATAAATATCATTATTATTATTATTATTATTATTATTGTTGTTGTTTTTGTACGCTCAACGTACGATTGCGTTCGTATACACGCATATACCCACGTATCGTGCATATTATACTGAATTCACGAAACGTTCTCGTGTATGTATCTTTCATTGTATGCAAATTCGGAAATTGAACGTTCGCGAGGAAAACTAAATCGAACAATCGAATGGATATCAAAACCATCGTCGAATCAAACATCACGTATAGTAATACAAAGTTATTATTAACGCGATCAAAGAAGATATTATAATGATGATCATGGAAAAAATAGCGATTGGTTGTGCGGTGGTTTATTAAAGTATTTGTAAATTTTTTTTTCGATTTGTGTTTTCTCGATCCATCGCATATGACTCCATACAGCAATTGATCTGTTATTATTGTGAAAATCAGTGTGCTAATATTCGCGGTTGGTAAATCACAGAAAACGCGATTACATACATTTTCTTATTCGTGCATATCGATTTCATTTATTACATTGATTTAATAATAATAGTATTAATTACATTAATAATAATAATAATATATAGTTTGAATCCACGATTTTGGGCGTGGTGCAGACATACCGTATTGGTAATTGTTTTAATAAATAATTCGAATTCTTATCATAAATGTGTAACCACAATAGTACATAAGAACATCGCGATCGCGAATTTGTTGGAGATTATTGTACATGAGAACCTAGTGCATAATAGTAATTGCATTATAAACGATCGTAATGAAAAGCTCACACGAATTTTTGTGGTCGAGTCGGAAACGGATTTTTCGGCGGACCGAATTCGCATAATGACTAATTAGTCGACGACGGACCTAACAATACCTGTTAGTGCGCGCAACAATAGCGATTGTAATACACTGCACGGCCGCCGCAAATTGTATGGCTAGGACGCACGTTTGCGGCACACCCTGTATACTTACGATGTGCACTGTATATATATATATATATATATATATACATTAGTGTTATTATAACTATTACCGTGTACTATTATACGCCGCGGGAACACACGCACACTGTATACGTCGATTACACACGCAGCAATGGACTCTCGTCGAGTCTAGGAGGGCGGGGAACCATAATCGAATCAGCTGTTCGTCAGCGAAGTCGTTAACCTACGTCAACGCGGAACACTGCAACTGACCCCTTCCGCGGCCGCCACCGCCGGAGCCGCCGTCGGTTCCACACTCGCTCACACGCGGGATCTGCGCCATCGCCGACGTCGTTTCACGCTCTCGATCCATGTAATACACACCATGTGTCTTGCCCAATCGCAAAATAGGGTATTTTTTCCTTTCTCAGATTTCGACTTTTTCGTTCACCCCTTTTAAATCATTATCATTACGTGTCTTACAATTTGTGACACGCATTCGTATTCATTCAAACACGACCAAGGCCAGCGTTAACAAATATTTATGGGGGAGGGGGTTTGTATAAATATACAAATTTGTCGACTAATTTATAAAAAAAAATTCTATAATACTAATAATACTTAATTTGTTGATGATGGTCGAACGTATAAATAGGTTATTCATTGGTGATGGGGTGGTTATCGCACCCCCTTCCTCTCTAATGGTAACTCTTAACAGAACACTATAATATATTGCTATAGTTATAGATATATTCTACCTGAGTAGTTGTCGTGTTCGCGGCTTTCCCGCAATCAACCACCATCGCAATAACTAGATGTACGAGTAAAAAAGCCATAGTGCTAGAGGCCCAGTTATTTTAGAAGAAGTCATTTAAGAAGTTATTTAAGAAGAAGTCATATCGCTCCATGGCGAAGTCCACTAACTATTCTACGAGTCACATTTTAAACATATTTATTTAATTATTTACCTTTTTCACGAAGTATAAAATAAAAAAATAAAAAAAAGTAATATTTCTAAGGATTGTTATTTATATACTATTAAAGTGTAAGCCAATACAAACAAATAAGTTCTAGAGGAGCATCAGAAGATAGTTGGACTTAAGCTACTAAGCTCTCTCTAGTTACGCTGATATAGGTGATAGCCTAAACTGCACCCTTACAACTACCATCATACGTGTAAGCCCTTTCACTAGCGAATGATGCACTTTAACTCCCTCGCGTGATTCTCGGCCCGCAGTTGTGTAAGAGCCGGATCTTTACTCGGTAACTCCCAACAAGTATGACGTGTTTGCTCGCGCGCGGGCGCTCAGAATTGGGTTACTTGTGTAATGTTTTTTATTTTATTTTTATTTTCAAATTCTGATACCATTTCCACATCCGTTTATGCTAAACGTTTCGCTTTAATTTTACTTTTTACAAACTTGTTTGTTATACCTTATACACGTCGGGGTCGACTAGTATACTACGCGCAAATTACCGGATTCAGCCGAATTATAATCGTCCTTAATTTTTAAGCAAGCCAATATTAAATACATACATGTGTCTACGAATTACATAATAAACCATTTTTACAAACACACAATGAGTCATTTAAATTTTTTAATCTGATGATTCTCTATTTTTATATTTATGTAAATCAAATAAAATGGTTATATTAAATTTAATAAAAGTTGCTTAGATGTACAAAATTAAGAGATTGTAAATGAAAATTTTAAGTATTTTTCTATCAACTGTTATTTCATTTCCAGAACCCTTTTATGGAATTATTGAAGTTTAAAATAGTCTAAGAAAAGTATAAATACAATATTGATAATTTTCTCTTTTTATACATTCAAGATTACATCTATAGAATATAATGCGTAACTAGGAGCATATGCGTTAAGTTAATTTAAATATAATATAATATGTGTACAGATAGTGACATATTTGATTGAGGGGGAGGGAAGGTGATGGGAGCGATTGCTCCTTCCGTAAATTAATGAGTTTGTGTAGGTATTTTTTGTATATTTACAATGGTAAAATTACAAAGAAACTTGGAACTTATGATTTATCAAGATTACCTAATGTTGCTTATTATTTAAAATAAATATTGTTTTTTAGTATCTAATGTACTTTGTATAGTTATTTTATGTGTCTAATACCTTAAATTGCTTGAGAAGTTTTTAATAGTTTTATTGTATAAATTAAAAAAATATAAGTACCTATATTTTTGGTGCAACATTTGACTCAATAAACGTTGTTTGAATTCTCAGGATAGATATATGATTTATTTTTTTTGGAGGAGGGTAATATAAATATATAAATATATAGCCCCCACACTATTATTTTATTCTTATCCTCATAGAGTTAAGTCAAATATGCCTCTGTGTACAGATAAGTATAATGTTGATAAATATTAATCATGGATCAGCTTTTCGTATTCGTATTCTTCATGCCTAAAATATTAATATTTGTAGTACTTCACTTCTTTCATATGCAATTTAAAATTTGTATAACTCCAAAATTACTGGTTCAAATATTAATTATGTTGTATTAAAAATCTCAATAAACAAATGCAATTATACAATTATTAGTGAAAAAAGTAGTATTCAATTTAGAAAAACAAAAATTTATATTATCAAAGAATATTCTTTAAAATATTAAAATGTTTGTGTTGTAAAAAATAGTATGCATATTTTTTCCATATATTTCTAAAGAAGCTAAAGTTTTAAAGCAAATTTAGCTTTAAAGCTAATATCCTATCTTTTAGACAAAAATTTAACGACAAATCATTAATTTTAAAAATATTAAACAACAACATTGGCTGATCTATAATTTTTAACGGAATAGGTGGGTTAGCATATATATATATATATATATATATATATATATATATATATATATATGGGTTATTACATTTTGTACCCGTTTTATATTTTATTATGCTATTTTAAATGAGTCGAGTTACCTATAATTATGCATTAGTAAGAAAATTATAAATTTAATTATTCGACTAATTACGGATAGTTTATGTTGCAATAGTTATAATAATTTACCTATTATTAGTTCTTAATCACCTATCATTTCATCAACTTCCTTTGTTATATGTAGAATGAATGTATAAAATGTATGAATATTCTAAGGTGGATCTGTTTAAAAAGTGCAAATAAATAAATAAAATATTGATTTAAATAATTTTCTAGCATACATTGTATTACTTATGTAGATTTATTTAGTGAAAAACATTGTTTAAAGCATCTATATGATTTAAAAAAATTGTAGTGTACAATGTACAATACGTTTCATAATGCACCTGCAACTTCTTATAATATAACTAGATTTCCCTTTCTCAACCGGAGGTACACGAAAATATACGAATGGTACTAGGAAATAGTGGCGGATAATGTAAAAATTGATTTAATTGAATTAATACTATAAATTATTAATGAAATATTTGATATTGAGCACTGTGTTTAAGAACTTTGTCGTTATACGAGTACATTTTCATTAGAAAAAAATTATTGCAATACTTTTTTTGAGTGCAGACTTAAAAGTACACTTATCATCTGTGGAATCACATTTCAAAAATTAAAATGTAACCAAAAAACCAAAAGAATCAATTTAAAACGAAATTGTAAAATGTGAATTTTTTTTTTCTTCTATACATTGTATGGTGCATACCAATTAAAGTAAATAAATACATTATAACTATTTTTTTTTTTTTTTTTTTATTAAAACTTTTTTTATAATCAATCCTATGTGAAAATAGACAAATAGACAGTTGAGGGGTTATGTTAAGCAATAGCTACAGACAGAGGCGAATTTATCTTTTTTACGGCTATAGGCACCAACATATTGCCACCCCTATAATAGGCGAACAAGTTATAATGCCCCTCCAAAATACCTACTCTAAATATTAAATAAAAAGACAAAAGTAGTTGATATCCATTTGAATTTAATTAATTTTCCAATTTTTGATACGTTTGATGTTTTTTAGTAACACACTACAAAATTTTCCACCCCCAAATTTTGCCGCTCTAGGCAGCTGCCTACAGTGCCTAACGGGAAATCCACCTCTGGCTACAGATAAAAGGGTACGTGAATAAAAAAAGAATGAGTAGTGTTGATCTAGACAACTAAAATGTTATTATTATTATTTATTTATAATATTAAAAAATCATAAATCTTCGATGCATTAACAATATCTTAACAAACGAAATTAATTTTTATTTAAATTAATTTTCTAATATATATTCATGTTATAATTTCATATCGAGTATTAAATTTTATAAGATTTTTTTTTATGTACTGAAAGAAGATATTATGTGGAAACATTTGTAATATATTGCATTTTGTTTTTTAAAACGTTAAAATGTTTTCATTTACACCAAAATCAATGCACAACATTTTGTTATAAATGTTATAATAATTAAATTGATAAAAAAAACGAAACTCCTAAGTTATTTGAGGTACACAGCTGGGTAAATTATATTACTGAATTGTTTTTTTTAAATTTGAAACCAATTTTCTATTGTTCTCAAAAATACGATTTTAAACGAAAGAGGTTGGGTGGATCACTTTATATTTTTAAATATGGTTAATTTAGTTAAGTAACTAAATTTCTTAATAAAATAAGTTGAACTTTTAGTGTTCTAATTGTCACAAAACAAAAAAAAAATCTCAAATGTCAAGTGTCATTAAACAGCAAAAATTAAATTAAAATATTTTAAAATTACGTAATGCTTTTAATTAAATAATTAATATCGCTATACGGAAATAAGCTGCAATATCAAATTTCGTTAAAATTTCATTTTATACTGCTTATAAGTCATTTTTGTGACTTTCCGGAAAGTTTTTTTTTCTTTTGCCGCAAGGAATGCCATAAATTTTGCCATATTTATTTAATTTTTCATTAGATTTTTGTAATTATTTAGAAAACTGTAGAGAAATTCGGAAGATAACCTTCTTTAAAATACTAATTAGACAACATTTTCTATATTTTAATTTGTACTTGGTGATAATCGGAGCCTTGTAATCGGAACCAGCCTTCTAGTAAATCATCATTTTACACAAAATCTTAAAAAAAAAAAAAAAACATTAAAATGCAATAATATTTCTGTTATATTTCATATATTTTCATATTATATTTCATTTAACTTTTAAATTAATAATTATTATTTTTTATTATAAATAGCATATATACCTAGTGATATATAATAAATTGTATCACCTATGTAATACATGTTACATGCTTTGATTAAATTGCTACTATAAACCAACAGTTTATTTGATAATGTCAAATATTAAAGAAAAGATGCATAATTAGAAAGATAGAATATGTAATAGAATAATACATGAGTATAAACTATATTTGAGCTAGTATTATAACATAACAGCTGAAATAAAAAAAATAAGTACATATTATATCATATTTTAAGTGTATTTAAATCGTATCTGCAAATGACGTATGCAGTAGATCAATCAATATTTTAGTGTCAAAAATACTATTATCATAATTGTAATCGATAATTTTAAATGTTACCTATAATAGTAGTTATTGTTTGTATACAATAGTACTATTATTTTTTAATAACTATAATATAATTAATATACCTATATAGGTATATAAAATCACCGTATTCTTGAATATTAATTAATCGATATTTTATTTTGAATAGGTCAATAACGTAATAGTTACCCATATTTTGTAAGCATACATGACTAATTTTTAATACGTAGAAATATATTTTGTATATATTTCGAGCCCAAGGAATGCCAAGAAAAATATGCCAAATGAAAATAGATTTTTTGAATATATGTCATCCAAATGACTGTTCAATAAATTATGCAAATTTATGTATAAGTCGAATTAGCGATTGGTGAGTGTCATACAAGTACATACGAGTCTGAATACCATATTGCATCTTTCACTTGACGTAAAATAAAAATATGAAATTTGCATAGAAATCTCAGACCTAATTATGACAATGGATACCATTGCTATTGTGTTCAAAACTTAACTACAGAATATTGTCAGTGCAATGAAAAATATTGTTGCAAATATTAATTCATTACTTGATTTTAAACACTGATGCGTGCCAGTAATAATGCAACAATATAGGTATGTACTGACAGTCGACACGTTTTCCTGCCACGTTTGTGCTACATTGAAAAATATATATATATTTGTTTTGCTCTTATAACAAGAAGACAGAAAATAAGGTTAACTTGTTATGAATTTAAACAATTATTTCTGTTTCCAATAAAATAGGCGAACTTTTGGATGAAACATTGTATTCCAAGAAATATATATTTTGTATTTAATATACCTATAATACGTGACCTATATTTATTGAAATCTACGTTCAAATAGTGTTTGTCGTACTAAACTATTTCATTCGCTTTTGATGAACGCCGCAACGACTTTATTTCGACTTTGGAATGTAATAAATTTGTATTAAGACCGTATCACGTCACAGGATTTCAATGAAATTTAGGTGTTGACCGGATATAAATGTATAAAAGCGCCTTTGTAGTAAAGTTAAATATAAAAATACATATAGTAGGATCACGTTATTTTGATATTGGTGAGATGTATTAATTATTCTTCATTTCTCATTTCCTCAACAACAGGATTCGGTAAAAAGAAGTATACAGCGGTATCGAATTCAAGTTTGAATTCCTATTTAGTATTTTCAATAAGGTAAACCGTTAAATGATAAATTCCAAGAAATTAAGATATTGTATTATTGAATACCTATAATATTTGTGCGTAAAAAATATCTGTCACAAATCCCTAAACAAAACATAAGTATTGTCATAATCAAGCTATTTCGTAAGCCTTTGATAAATGCCGCTATAAATTTCGATTCCGGAATGTGATCAATTGCCCCGACCACGTCACAGGGTGTCGGAGAAATTCAGGTATAGGTAAAAAGAACGTGAACCCGGATCAATGCCTTTGATCTCCCCAGGTTATGGAGTCGGGCCTAAAGACCTTTTTCTTGTTATAAGAAATTTCTTATACCCATCAAACAACACTCAATACATATATTTCTCACAAATCGAACCAACACATAGAGCATAATATTTTATATAAAAAAGAAATAGAAAAGGCAATGTTATTGTAATACAGGGTCAAATTTCTTCAAAAAGGATAGTATCAAAAGTCGATGTACAATAGAATTAAATATATTCTTTTCGGGTAAAAATGGGATGTTACGTGTGTTGGTGATAAATCTATTCACTTTGTGTGCACACTTGTATATTTTTTTATTTATATACATACACTTATGTTCCTTTTATAAAATATCTGGCATTGCATATTGTATTTGTGTAAATATTTGATTTGCGTCACCGCACGACCGTTGATTTATGAACATCCCGCAGTCAACCTAATTTGTGGTTGATTCAGAAACTGCATGTGTCACGTCCTTTTTTTCATGATTCTGGGTTTGAATCCGTTACTTTTACCTGAAAAACGGTGTAGTTTTCTTTGGGCCAGATTAAACGGGATGTCGAGGGCGGATGTAAGATCCGATTTTTTTTCACCCATTGAAATTTATGAAGCTTTCTTCGTGTGTGTTTTACTTGAAATTGACGTATTTTATGGCTATTCGATAAAATGATAATGGACATTGTGTGCAACGTTAAGTCGAGAAATAATAGACATACATTTAACAAGACACACTCTTTCAAACGCTTGAATTATAACCGAATAAAATAAAATACAGTAAATATATTGTTTGTTACTTTAGATTCTGGATGAAACGAGGAATGTAATGGTTTAATATAGATTTATCATTTTATTTATGTATTACATATCTGTATTGTACAACGAACGTTTGATGTAAATTCTATACAAAGAGTATTCTTCAATACTAATGTTGTTGATACTTAAAATAAAATAATATGTTTATTTTTTTTTCTTCTAATTTTGTTATTGTATAATATATATAAATATAGTGATTCTATCGAATATGTATTTTTGAATAATTGAAGTTCTTCTGCAAATGTCCATTTGATACAATATACGGTTTTAAATTCACTTATCATGGAATTAAATAAAAGTTCGTAGATATGTAATAAAGATAGGATAAGTCCTAAGTCTTAAAATTGTATTTAAAATTAAATGTTTTACATATAAGTATAATATAATTATATTACATATAATTTATTTTTATTTTTTGAATATAAATAATTTTTTTTTTTTAATTTGAAATTTGAAATAGATATGGTTAATTTTATTAAAATTATAAATTAATTCATATTACGTATGATAGATAAATATACGACAGTTAAAAATAATGTAATATTTTATTATAAAAAATAAATCACTATCTATTTATTAGGATAGAATATGTTTACATTAATAAAAAACAATAATATTTTCATTATAATAGTCCTTATTTCCACTGTATTAGTTATTAAAGTATAAAAGTAATAATTTTTTTTTTTTTAAATATTTGATTATCAGTTATAAGATTATTTATAAGTTTCAGTTTTTAGTATATTATGGTACTTTAACAACACACCTGTTACTTTTGGTTAATTTAAATAACATACTAACATCCAACGGGGTTTTAAAAATAAGTATAACTCAAATAAGAAGTGAACGAATATAATACTTATAAATATATTGTGTATAATAGGCATTATACGAAAGCTTACTGATTTGATTCGAAGTGGTGGGATCAAATGTAGATTTTATTTCTCGACTATTTTAAAAGGTAAATCATCGTGGAACACTTTATGTGTATTATAATTTATGTAACATATGAACAATGAATATTTTATGATAATATATAAGTGATATAAATTGTATTTTTATAAATTTTATGAAATTTAAATTCTTAATGTGATAAATTAATAACTAATCTAATTACTGAAGTTTTAACGATTTTGAAAAATACTGTATTTCATAGTTAAAAGAAATTTCTTCGCTCACATCTAAAAATAGCACTCTTAAATTATTTTTTATAGATTTATGTATGATATTGAATTTTTTTTTATTTATTTTATTAAAAATAATAAATGGAATTTATAATTTACATCTTATCGAATTATTATCCTTTGCAAATAGTAATATATACCATACGAGTTGGTTGAATCAATCAAAATTTGCGATTGTAAGTGCACTGACTCACAAGTACAATACGAGAGGCGGGAAGACGGAAGACATTCTCTTGTAGGTCGGTCAATCACCGCGCGAGATACCAACATCATAAATACAATAATTTTTTTTTTTTTGCTCCTATGTAGAATACGAACCAATTATGTGATGTGTTTTATAGTATCTACTTCCGATGTAGCTGTTTAAGGTGTAAATATAAATGATTAATATAATATGAATAATAAATAGCCTTATTAGGTTACACAATCGAAACCAATTATTATTGACTGAATTAAAACTTATTCTATTCTTCGTTTTGATATAATATGTTATAAAAACTAAATCAATTAGTTACGTTGTGTTACAAAATATATTATTTTAATGTTTAATCACTTTTATTTATAGATATCTATTCGTTTATGTTTTCAATTTATTCCTTTTTAAAATTAGAATGAATATATTTAAACTTTTCCAGTCAGTTATATTTAAATTATCATACTTGTAATGTCTATTGTTTTTTTTATTCGGAACTCTTAATTACATTTTTTTCTCGAAACATAAAACAATTTTTTTCAAACCTGTTTTTGTATAAGAATGTTTTTTATTTATCAAGAAGATTGAATTTTTTGATTTATTAATTATGTTACGTAATTCTCCTTGACCGTTTTTTAATCAAAACAAACGTTACCT
Source organism: Sipha maydis (assembly GCA_034509805.1). Classification (NCBI taxonomy): domain Eukaryota; kingdom Metazoa; phylum Arthropoda; class Insecta; order Hemiptera; family Aphididae; genus Sipha; species Sipha maydis. Next base: position 240,910 of record JASXSY010002782.1, read on the forward strand.
ATACTATCAAGCTAGATCCTATGGTATAATATTATCCCTGAATGGAATACACCAATTCTTAAACATAATGAATAATAAAGTTTTTTTTGGCTGTGCTGTACGATTAGGCAAAAGAATATAACAAACTGAGAAACAAATAATTTCAAATCGAAAAAGAATATAAAAAAATCCAGTAAGACTTTATCCAATCAACGGTGTATGCCACCATGGGACACGCTGCAATTCACATCACTCAGGTAGGTAGGAAGCTAACCTACCTACATATTATATCAGACAAGTCAATTTTACGGCAGACAGCGCAAAGTGACATTACAGTGATTTAGATCCGACGGAGACCCGTGCTTGAACTTCACCGGCGTGTAAGGTCGAAAAGTATAATATATCGCTTCGGAGGCGTGTCTTTTGTGGACACCGTGCAGCACTACACAGATCGCGACCATGTTGGTGGGGTACCGCCGAGTCTGACGGTCGTTTTCATAGCTCCCCTTCCCGTTTAGACCCCTCCACCGTTCTCTGTCATTCCCCGCATTTACCCCTCCTCCCTATGCAAGGTAGGGGCGGGACGGTACCAATCTGCCCTCCATCCACTCTCCTCTCCACCGCTTCCCCTATCCCCTCCCTACCATCACCGGCGGTCGATCTCCTTCCCAGATTGCCGACAACATGTCTTTACTAATAAGTGGTTCCAACTTATTTTTCGGAGTTCGTTAACCCTTTGCCTTTCAAGCTGACCATAACTGGCCTCTGCCCCCCCGACCAGCCGTTGAACCATTATTATATACGCTGACAACGAATCTATGCATTCTCACATTCATATATATATATATATATTTACACATAAACATATATGATCTCGAGTTAAGCCCTGTGAACGATTTTTCGTCTTATTTTCACGGTATGACAGGATGAGACAATGGATAGTGATAATTTCAGTTAAATTCTTTCAGTCGAATTGTCAAGTGAATGATGGCTGTTGTTTCTACATGCTTAATCGATTAAACTGATTGAAGTAACGTAAATGTATAATGTAAAGTATTTACCCTATTAGTATATTCATATTGTTGCATTTCGTTCAGTATCTATATTATGTCAATATATTTCGCATGTAGTAAGATATTTTTTGTATTTTACACTTAATTCTAAAGTCTGGATAAAGAGATGAATAGTGAGTCAGTGAGAGAGAGAGAGAGAGAGAGAGAGAGAGAGAGAGAGAGAGAGAGAGAAGAATTAAAAATAAATAGTATTATGTAAAATTATTGAATATGAAATACCATTGGTTTGAATATGTTTTATAGTATTCTAATATATTTAACAATTAGAAAAAGGTATTTAATAATTTAAAAAAATAGTTGTTTTAAGAAAATTTAAGTACTTATTGAATTAATTTTTTATTTGTTGCTGGAAAAAGATAAGCAGTAATTAGCTTAAAAATTATTAATATTATGAATGTGCCATCTGTTTATACAATGTTATTATTTCTTTAATAACTTCAACGTTTTTATTGTAAGGTATTAATATGACATTTTAAAAGTAAATATTAATGCTCTCGTATTTGATACTGAACAAACGGCAAAAGATTTTTTTCCATTACAAAAGATTTATTTTATTTTATTACTAACGAGAAAAAGTCGCCTCCCATAACACCTCTACGATAATTTTACTAAAATTCGTTACGGACATTCAAATACAATACTTTCATTACACAACGCTTGAATGACGAGTTTTTACCCTACGCAGATTATGTGATTTTTGAAGTATGTTTTTAACAGGTGCCATATCACATACAAAGGGGTCAAATTCACAAAAACCTACGACATGTTAAAGATGTGTGTTTCAAATTGAATTTGACATAAAAACCGGTCCTTGACCCCCCTATCCCCCGCGGTCTTCGCATGATTCTCCTTACGAGTGCATATTTTGACGTTTCGCAGATGACCTCACGAGAATCATGTAGATTCATGCTCACATTTTCAAAACATAAAACAATATTCTTCTTAGCTCGTTCAGATTATTATTGATTATAGTAATTTCCTTTAAATTTGTTAAAATTTGATATTTTACACTTAATTCTCAAACTGGTAATATTTCATACTAGCTGCTACGTTTTAATTTTGGCTCGAGAATGGTTTATACATTTATGTTATTGTGTAATATCTTCAATTATTCATATTTTTTATGATATCGAGTAACTGGTGTTATATAGTATCAATATACCCAAACCATTAAATATTATATAGATGATATAATTTATCATAAATTATTATTGTTCGTAGTTGACGATAACAAGTATTCATTTAAAAGTTAGAAATATTTATGAATTTTCATGATTTTTTTTTTTTAGATTCTGAGTTGGGCAATTTATGTATTGATTTTACAATAATGTGTGTTTTTTGTGTCGGTGTATATGACTTCGACTAGGAGGTTTGCTTCGATTGTTGTCAAATAAATATTGAAAGATAGGACATTGATTTTAGTTGGTACATATTGGTATATGAGTTAATTACCTTAAAATTTTATTATTTTTCAGAAATAGTTAAGAAAAACGGAGAAGAAATGCAAATTAACTTAAAATTTCAATCGAGATTCAAACACCTACCACTAATAATAGTTATGTCACCCACTAGATATAATATATAAAAAATATTATATTATATATTTTTTGAACATGTGATCTTGGTCTAAAGAAACAATTATAAGATTACTATTATAAGTAAAATTATTCACTGTTTGCAATAGAATGATAGATTATATGATTTTCAAAATAATTTTTTGAACTATTACTAAGAAAATTAAATTTTCATGTTTTCTTAGCTTTTATTTTGAAAATGTCGATAAAATATTTTTAATTTGATAAAATATATTGGAAATTCAATACAAAATTATTCATACATGTTGTTTTGTTGGTGAAAGACAAAAATAAGTTGTGTAAAAAAAAATTACGACCATTTAAGTATTACATTTTATCAATATAATAAAAATTACGAAAATCCGCTACATTTTTGCAGTCAAATGTTCAAAAAGTTTTTATTTTTATATTTATAATATAATACGGTAGAGCCCCAATAATGGTTTATACGCGTTATAAAATGAAATTTTGACGAAAACGTATATTTCTATTAAATTATATAAGTTATTTAGTTTAAGTTATTTCTTAATTTCAAATAATTTTGCTGAAGATTATTCTGTTTTTAGATGTTTGAATTTTCAATTTTTCTAAACTTCAAATGTATTTCTTATTTGAAAGTTAGAATTTCAAAGGTAAATCTACCTCATTAAGAAATAGAGGTTCAATTATTACATCAACCATTTTCAGTAATATAAACTGGTCTATCGACGTCTTTCATTCAAAATCATTTTTTCAAGAGAAAAAATGCATAGGTTTAAAGTTGAAATACTTATATAACAATACCATTCACCCACCCCTGTATCTCACCTGACCTAGGAGTCATGTCATTTTGATGTTTTTACCTATAGTATAGAGGAACGTGATGTCATTAAGAACTCCTAATTTTATGATCATATTATAATTATGCTATATACATATTTAAAAATTAAAAAAATTAAAACCAAATAAATGACATTCAAGTATAGGAAATATTATTGCTAACATGGCGTTAATACTTCTTGGCTTTGATTTTGATTATTCGAAGCTTTGAATGAAATATTTATATTTTATATGTTACGGGAAATGTTAACCACGAATACAAATAAAAAAAAATTTCTATTTTTTTTTTTGATATATTTATTATTATTTATTTCTAACAATGAAGTAATACATTATAATCGTTTAGTACGTACAAAAATACAGTAAAATCTTATATTTATGTATAATTTATGTAAATTTAGTTAGAATTTAGAGGTTTAAGTATGACGGATATTATTAAATTATCTTGGACCACAATAGAGGTATTTGAAAACTCCGCTTGGTTTTACTTGTATATCAATATTATATAAATATTAGTAATCATACATTTAATATAAAAAAGTTCATAAAAATAATTTGCTTGTATTTATGATTTAACTTTTCTGAGTAGGAATTCATCATCCACAACATATATAAGTATACTAAGACAGTAAACTCGAAAAATTTACACATTTATTATTTAACTTTGTGATTCCGTATCTAATATGTATCTAATACATTTCCTAATGATAACAAGATACCATGTAAATTATTGTTTAAATTTATATAAAAAATCATTTAGCTATAATGATTCTTCCTTGACCCATTCAATAAAATAATAAAATAACTTGGGTGTAACATTTAAAAATAAACATTCGATGTTATTGTAGGTATCAGATGTTTTTGTATACACTGACTATTTGCCAACGTATTAACGAGTATATTAAACTTGGCATGGTATCAAAAATATGTTTCTTTTATAAATGTATATTTATTTTTAAACGCATTTTTAGCTAAACGTTAGTGTAACCTAACTTTTTTTAATTATTGTACAAGTATTTATTATAAATGTATCCGTGGATTTCAAATGAAATGATTCTCTTAACAGATGTCTATGAAATAATGAGATCCTACCTAAATAACTAAGAACTTATAGACTTATAGTGCACTGATTTTGAGCTTATTAATTACATACACGAGCAGTGGTGCTGAATCAAAATTAAATTGAAGCTTAAAAATTATTTTTTGCTACCAATTATACAATATAAATATATACAATCATTAGTAGGTACATAAATAGTTTTTCGGGTACCTACCATTGAAAAAAAGGGGGAATGGTTACCCTTTTTGAATTATAGGTTCAGCGCCACTGTATATGAGTGAGCAACGCATTAGAGTAGAATATAACACGGCTATAAAGATACAAGTTATTTATATTGATCTAAAAAATTGTCATTTTATTGAATTTGTTAAAAATATATTAATAATTTATAAGTTATCTTTGTACATAAAATATAATAGATAGGAACAGTATTATACAATAGAATAAATATAAGTAATGGCACATTGATTTAAGAATAATTATTTTTTAATATGACAAATACTTTACAGAGTAATTTCTACTTGAAATACTTGAATACGGATATACTGAATTATATTTAGTCGTATTAGATACTAACGATTAATTTCTTCAACTGAGCAAAAGATAATGAATTAATTAAGTTTGATTTATAATTTGATTGTAGAATAACGCACCATGAATGTTCTGTATTGTACAGTCTATCCTCAAAACATCAAATAATGATTACGCACTCAAGTACAAAAACCCACTTTATTTATCACTCTGCACATATTATAAGTTGCAAGTATTTCGCTCATATACATACTTATTTGCATTATCATATATTAAAGATCAGTGGAAGGTAGTTTTAATTTAGAGTTGCTAACCATCCGATTATTATACTAAATAAATTGTATTGGGTCTCGCGCTTAATAATCAATAATATAATATGTTGTACTAAGACAACTTACTCGTATAGTTTTATAAATTCAAAGTGCATGCGAATGGATTGTATTAATGCGCACAAAAATAAACACAGCAAATTTAATATACGTAAAAATCAGTACTGTATAGACGTGTATATATATATATATATATATTTATTTTTTTTAAATGTAAATCATAAGCTTGGCCGTGTAAAAATGCCATACATTTCTTAAGAAATACATATTCGTATTATATTATTTAATATAAAAATGGTTATATTTAGTACATAAATATTAAATACTTAACGTGACGTTTTAAATCTTAATCATTCTAATTGTATATCGAGATCTGTTTTATTTTTGTAACACTTTCGGGATAGTACAGTTAAAATACGTAATTAAGCAAATTTTTAGACAATTAACTTAACAATAAAACATTTCGCATTTTAAACTAATGTACATTTTAGTTTTTAAAATAATGTTTGCTACGAGTGCGTTAAATCGTATTTTGTTAGGGCTTTTTTCTTGTTTTTTGAGCATTTAAATCCGTTCCTTAACTATATATGATTTAGTATTATATCACCGAACAGATAATTCAATGTCTAACAACACCATGTAACGGAAGAAATGTTGTTTATAACACAACACAATGTTTTAACCGATCGAACCGTTCAAAGCATCTAATCGCTACACTAGTCGAGAAAAAAATAAATAATATTCATTTTGTCTCGTTACTAATTGTGCGTCGTGTGTACACGAGATACGATACCCGCACTGTAATAATGATTTAATGCAAATACTGTACGTAATGCATACATCGTATACGTGTACAAATTAAAAATGGTACGAACACGTGGACAACGAAAAAACCAAAGAAAAAAAATTTATAACCAACCTATAATGGTTCTGCATGATACGACTATTGAAGTCGTGTCACGCCTAGGCAGCCTACCTACACATAGTGCGCGTAGTAGCGGAATCGTGTAAAAAAAAAAAAAAAAATTAAAAAAAAAAATTATCGAAATCTTTTTAGCCCCCGGCCGCGGTTGTTGTGTCTACGTGTACGCGAGCACATCGAGAAAAATCCGAAGATCTCGTCGTAGTAGTAGCATTAGTAGTAGCCGTCGTCGAACCGTGAGAGAAGACCCACGCGAATTTTTGCATCTTCCCCGCGGTCGGCCCTCTCGCCGGCAGCGGGAGACTGCCGCCGCGTAACGTTTTCGGCTCCGGTCTCCGTCGTCGTCACCCGCCGGACCGACGACGTAATCCATCCAGTCGCGGAGCAGTGCTTGAATCCTGAAACGACCACGGACAGGCGGCGGCGGCGGCGGCGATGCGTGTATACCTCCGCGCGCGCACACTCGCGTATATTATATACATACAGAGGAAGTAGGTCGAACGCGGCTATTGACCGTGCCTCACACACCGTCGCGCCCCCCTCCGGACGCTACGGTGCGTTCTCCCCGCCCTTGCCGTCCTGTCTATCGGTCGACCACCACTCGGGAGCGCGCGCCCCTCACCGCACCGGTTTCCCCCCTCGGTCGACCGTCACCGCCGGCCCGCGTACGAACACGTCTTCCCGGTCTACTCAAACACACGTGCACACACACACGTGCACACGCATGCACACACACACACATACACACACACACGTGCACGATATACGACCCCGTGTGCGTTCGGTGTACACAGAGAGACACGGAGAAAAAGCTCCGATACGCGCACGCCACGGCGGTGTTCTGCCGCCCGGTTATTATTATTAAATATTGTAGACGAATAAAAAGAAAGATATAAAAAAAAAAAACAACGTGGGCTATACAGCACATCAGTGAAAATATGTTATCTAACACATTGTTTCGATCTCATTGTGTGCGTCGCGTCGTACAACGTAACGACGATACATTTTATAATATTATTAGCCGGTGCGCGCGGCTCCGCGCATATTGTGTGTGGACGTGTACAAAAATGATTTTACATTATAATATTTTATGCTCGTCCTAACCGGCGTCGGTCGAACGAGCGAAACGGAATTCGATCCGAGTCTTGGACGCGATATAATAACACACTTAACGACAATGATAAAAAGGACGTCGACGGCCGCCGCCGTGGTGACGACGATCATCCCGCACGCGTGACGTCACGACAACGAGCGCGCGCGACCTTTCACCGCCGCGCGACGTCTCGTCGGTGACGTATCGCAGCCGCCGCCGACCAAGTGCTTCCGGTCTGGCCGCCGCCGCCGCCGCCGCGTCATCCTGGAGGCACCACCGCTTGCGTTCGTCCTACGTACGTATTACGCGCGCACGCGACCGCCGCCCGTCACCTACGCGATGTGCAGCAGCAGCAGCAGCAGCAGCAGCAGCGACACGAAATTCCTCCGCAGGTCTTTCCGTCCTTGACGCCGCCGCGGTTACGGAACACGTTGAACAACACGGCGCTAAGAACAGTCCCATTCCCCACCTCCCCACCCCCATCCCACGAGCCTGGGCGCCGCGGACGAGGAAGCGTTTGCAACTTTACTTTAGTTTTCAACTTTATTTCACTTCACCTTTCAGGAAGACGCCGAACGGAGACGCAAGGTCACGTTTACGGCATCAACCACGGTCCCGATCGGAACGTCGTTCGCGCGTCGCGTTCCCAGAAAACTGTACGAGAATACGATAAGTTTACTGCGCGGAATGCGTAACGTATACGCGACGCGATCGTTCCGAGAGGTTTTTCACTTCGGCGCACATTACACGAGGCGAATATATGTCCCCTTGCAACACGTGCTACGTTCACGTGCTGCTGTGCCATTTCGTTTTTACTTTTCGTAACGTGTCACTCGGCCCGCGTTGTCGTCATTATTACTATTATTATTACTATTATTATTATTATTTTTATTATATGGCACTTTGCAGCACTATTATATGGACAGTTTTAGTGTACACGTAACACAATGAATAGGAGTTGTTCTATGCGTACGCGTGTCGAGTGTGTGTAGCTCGGTGCTTTTCGGTTTTCTAGAGATAAAATATTTTCAAGTATCTTATTAAATGATTAATATTGAAGACGTTTCACGAGTACCGATGGAAAATCGATTTTGGATATCGGATTTGTATACAAATGAACTGTCTTTGTTGATTATTTTCGAGTACGTTCGTTGATTTCGTTTCTCGTTTATTTGGTCAACCTTGGATTTTGTCGGTAAATCTAGATGTTCAATGTTGAAAGCACGTATTGTTTGGTGATTATTAGTTAGCATTACAACATTTAAAATGATTTTTTTGTCAATATATAAAAACAAAGCACAACTTTAATAGACACAAAGTAGTACAAATGAAGTGTTTTAACAAATATTGTGGACGACTATTTAATTTCCTTTTGTAATGTTTCCAAAGTATTTTTGACTTTTAGTGAATCTATTCATTGTTTTGAAATAAAAATATAATAACTGTTGAAGAGTGGTTACATGTTTTTTTTAAAAATCAATCAGATATAAAAGATGACAAAATGAGATGTTATCCGTTGTGGAGTAGTAAATAAAGTGTGCCTATGAATTAATAATACTCTCGATTAATGAACATTGTTGAAAATGATTCCATCAAAATAGTATTAGATATTACAAACAGAATACAGAATATTATATATTAATGTATTATATTATATTGTTTGTAAATTGGTTTCATCACTGTGTTGGTTATGTGGCCTACACGTCAGACTTGTATACGTTTAAACATAATGTAATACATTTTTTATTGGATTTTTTTTTCATCTATACCATGAAAATGTTTTATGAAAATAAGAAATTCTTAGGAATCTTGAATATAATAACTGAATGGCGTGTAGAAAAAACTGGTTCCGCGTTTTCATGGAGTTCGCGAAGAAAATCGGATGTTGTGCTCGTAACCCGTTATTTTGATGCAATAACTGCCATTTTTCTTCCCTACGCTGTCATCTGATCACGTTTATAAGCTATATTTTTTTTTCATATTTCGTTCAATTAATATGGGAATAAAACGTTAAATTAAATATTTTTATGTACCTATAATGTTTGGTTTATAATTTAAAATTCTATTCAATATCCTATAAAAATTTTGGCTTAAAATAAATTAACATAATATTATAATATATTCATATGCAATACATATTAATGATTTTTGTTATAAACGATTAAAAATACATTAAGTAATTAAAAATAAATATTTTTATTTACAATTACACAGTTAAATGTATCAAAATCGCGTTTAGTGTGTTGTAAAACATGAAACAACTATAAACATTATTATGTTACGTAAATAATATTTAATAAGTATTAAAACAATTAATGAACTAAATATTAGGAAAAAGTATTCTTTATAGGTTAGTACACTTATAGAAATATTTATAATTAAAACAAATTGAAAAAAATTTATACTTTTATTGGTAAATATGAAAAATAAAATTTTAATTGAAAAAATACATTATAAGTTAATTTTACCAATATAAATAACTCATCATAAACGATCTTATAATATACTTTAATGATAGTATTCCTTTATTTATATTATTGTTATTACTATTAACATTATTAGCTGATAAATCATTTAGAAAACAATAATTACATTTTTAAAGAATCGTGATATAGGTATTCATTAAAAAATATAGTTTTATCATTATTTAATAACAATTAATAACAATCAAAGGTCAAAGCGATAAATTTATGGCCAATTGGGTTTACTTATAAGAGTGTTATCAATTGATATAATTAAAATTATAAGTTAACATTTTTGTATTGAAATATCAATTTATACTTATATTATTATTATGTAATTATTGTTTTGATCATAGACACTAAAAAATTAAATACCTACTACTCGTAAGAGAAATAGACCTGACCTATACAAGTGATAATATTAAGAATTCGATAAAATATACAATGCATATATGAGTTAAAAAATTAATTATAATATATAATACTCGTATACAACGACAACAATAATAATAATAACAACAATAATAATAATAATTGATAATAATAAGTTTAGTATTTAAACAACACCCAATAATGTAAAAAAAAAAGCAGTTGCCTTAACGAGTGATCACTCACAAATAATATCTGCAAGCCTGTAGCACCATCGAGAGTGTTCATTAAAACTAAACAATGAAGATACCAATATATCTATTGATAATAAACTTCACTTCAATTGAATCGGTTTAAAACCAGTCTTGGATGATGTGGATGGCTGCAGCGGCCGTTGGGTATAGAATCAGTATGAGGCATTATTTATTTCGTCGTACTTTGTTGTTTTGGGTCACACGCAATAGCATATTATAATAATGTACTAGCATTTAATGCTATGAACTCATCTCGTTTTGCCATCTTATGATTAAACAAAAGGTGTAAAAAAATATTATAGTATACCTTCAAGAAATTATCTTTGTTGACTAAGTTTAATAACATATAACGAAAAAAAGTAGATGTTTACTAAATACTTCCAACATTTCATGACTAAAATTTGTTCAAATCAAATTTATGTGATTATACTTTTCTTATGAAAAATTTCTTGGAATAATTGTTTCACATTCTATAGTGGTCGGCATCAAACAAAAAAATTATTAAAGAAAAAAAACCGAAAAAAAAACGTATGTAAAATTGTACAAAAAATCTATTTTTTATACTATTTTTTTTCTTTCTAAATGTGATCATAAAAAATTGTTTAAATTAAAATAAAAGAGAAGCAATGAAAAATAGATTTTCTCTAAGTTTTAAATATTCACCATTAATTTGTGTAAATTATAATTTATACAATTATAATCGCAGTGCTTAATATGAAGAGGTACATTTTACAATATTAATATTAATAATAAATTGTTTATTAAATTAATAATTAACATTAATAGAGAAGGTAGAATTACGTTGAAAATAAGTGGTGGTTGTTTAATTTCATTGATATATATATATTGATTTAAATTAACTTTCTGGCTTAAAGAAGTTAAAGTATTAATAATCTCAAAAAACTATAATATATAAGCATTAAACATTTGTATAATATATGGATATATTTATGTAATATGTACACTATTATTAGAATTATCATTAATTTGTTTACATTAAAAAATATAATTTCTACTATTTAAGAAATTAAATATTGATTAAATAAAATAAATGGTGAATTATTTAATTCGTGATAGAAATTGCTTATAAATTGTTCATATGGTAATAATTGTTAAAAATGCATACAACAGTTTCTTTAGTGATATAATATTTGAAAAATACTGCATAGAAGATCCAGTTTAACATGCAGACGGTTGAGGTCAAAAATATTTCTTGGTTATATTTAAGCTCACAGGTGGTTATTCGGAATCGGAATGAAGAGGGGCGGAGGGTTTATAGCTTTTGTCTTATGTCCATCAGTGTGGCTTTTTTTTGGACCTTGACCTCTGTTTTTTCGGGGCTGCATCTAAAACCACTCGCAGGTCGAGTTGATCATTATAAAACAAAACCGGTTCTAACGTAGCATTATATTATTCAGAAAAGTTATTTAACGTTGATGACCTATACACTTTAATCTATTGATGCATCTGTGAATAATCCCTTATACACTATATAGCGTAACATTGAAAGTGTAAAGAAAGAAACTGTTGACTACCGTTTTAGCAAATTTTGCAAAAAAAAAAAAAATTTATAAATTATATCACATTAATTTTTATTTGGAATTGTTACATTTATATAATGTCTTCTTTTAAAATTAAAATACATACTTTAGTTTAGTGTTAAGTAACATATTTATATATTTGATTTTTATTAAAATTAAGTCCTCATCAATTTGTGCGTACAATTATTTGTATCGATTTATTTCAAATGTTATTTAAAAAATAAATAAGTAATAAGTATTTGAAAAATTTTTGTAGAGATGATTACTTGTGAATTAAAAAATACGTAAACACAAAGTATTTACAAAGAAAAAAGGTAAACAACATTCTGTTGTCGAAAAAATATTTTTCATAACAACGTACTTATGGCGTCGTAGAAAATTCGATAATAGAAAAACCTTTCTTCCCCTCTCTTCTCTTCTTCTCATCTCTTCTTCCTTTCTTCCCTCTTTCTCTTTCTTCTCGTCCATGACTGTAATACCAAGTTAACGTAACCGAATAACGGTACACGCCCACATGCACTTTATTATTATTATTATTATTTTCTTAGTAATACTATTATCGTCGTCATCATCATCGCACACAAGCGCTGCTTTACGGTCAGCAGTGTAGCGGAAAAGCAAGTGACCCGGTAACGGTAAAAGTACCCCTACCCCCTTCTTATTATTATTACGAAGGTCTCCCACTATTTCCCTCCAATCTTACCTCACGCGCTCTGATGACGACTATAACGGGCATGGCAATTATTCCCTCCGTATATTCCTACCACGCAACGACTAACGTACACACACACACACACACACACACACACATATTTGTATACGTGTGTGTGTCACTGAAGTCCAAGCACAGCCAAGCTGCGCCCGGCTTGTACGTTTTTCAAGTTGGGCGCGCAACCGGTTTCCAAAGGGGGAAGCGGGCAGCAGCAGTAGCGGCGTATAAATGACCTATATTAGTCGACTGCAGTTGTTTTTTTTTTTTATTTTTTATTTATTTTATTATTTTGTACGCGATCGAAGGACATACCGACGACCGTGTCCTCTGGACACGACTACGTAACGGTATAATCGATTGATCAGTGTGTGACTGTGACATCGACCATACGTATGCACTGTCTGTATGCGACGACGTAGAAGCGAAGGGTGTTATATTTTTCTGTGTACATAATATACACGATTATATAAAGCGAATTAGCGAATACCCGTCTCATATAGTACCATATACTATATAAGTACTATAGACTATGAATGAGACTGTGTGTGTGTGTGTGTGTGTGTGTGTGTGTACGCGTGCGTGTACATGTCCCTATAAAATGATTCATTTATACAGATTATCGAAAACATAAAATTATATAAAGCACAACTGGGATAAATATTGTACTTTATGCACAAATTTAGACCACTCGGAACAATTTTATTTAAAATCGTAGTTTTATTGAAATTATGTTAATTTTTGAAATAATATAAAACTTTTTTTAAAAATCTAATAAATTACATTATATATTATGTATTAATTGAAAATAAAGTAATCAACAGTTAGGTATTTATCAATTTGCAAAGATTAATAAATTAAAATAGAATAACATAAGAACAAAATATCAATTTATTTGCTTGTAGTGCATGATGTCGTTTGTCTAAAGTTTTAAAATGTGTATAATACGAATAATTTACAAATTTTTAGTTATTCGATATTTTATTTTAATAGCTCGATATTATTGGAAAAAAAAAATGTTTTATTTCAAAATATAAAATTAAATCTTAATAAATAAGGAACATACAAATAATAATATACATTTAAAAAGAAAATAAAGATATGATACAATGTTAAAAAATGCATTCTTTAGACTGTATATACTAATTAATTTTTATATTTTAATGCAATTGATTGAAAATAAATAAATAACTTTTACAAGTAATCATGACAATCAAAAACAAATAATAAAATGCTGAAATGTTGTCAATTATTAGTTCTAACAACCCCTGTAAAAGAAACGTTGCATATTGCATGGTTATGTCATATATCTCCGTGACCTTCATTGCGCGATGGGACCAATGCTTCTAATTTTTTTTTTTTTAATTTGTTTTATAAAGGCTATAGTTATCCTACAAATTATATATATAGGCAATATAACTATGTTCATGCGGGTATATTCATAGATCTTATACATGTGTATATTTAATGTATCAATTTTTAAATATCATTAAAATTAATAGTTGAAAATTAGTTGATAGGCAGTTACAAATAATATGATTATTTTTAATACAGTGTACTTAATTTAATCAAGTTGTTTTGTCACACTTAGAAAATTATATATTTATAAATTACGACAATTTATTCAAGTAAACCTACAATAAATCATGGCACATATGTAATACAATATGAGTGTACATAATAAGTGTATAAGAATGAATATATTCATACAACGAATAACGATATAACATAATAAATAACTTTTCAGGACCTTTTTTTTTTCTTTTGACACGGAACCTCAATTACCTACAGATATCGGAAATTTTTTTATCCTTATTATAAATATATATATTTCTTTTTTATTTACTCGTCATTTCATATGTAACAGAAATGTGTGAAATGAACGCTTTTGTACTGAATGACCCTATTGGCGGTCTCATTGATGTTATTCTAGAAGTATTTTCAAAAGGTGCGAGATCGCATTCTACTGGGCATCAAAATTACCTGTCCAAGTATTATGAATGGGGAGTCGGAGGTTTGGAATTGGCTATTTTCATTAATAATAAAATTTGTCCAAAATTACGTTACTCTGTCCGAAATAAAAGAAAAATGATGGTGTATCATTTATCTGAATTAAAACCTATAAAAACACAATGCTCCTATTGAATGACTTATGATCTCGCAGGAAAAAATTCTAAAACCAACATATGGTAACTGTCCGTGAATATATATATTTTTTTTACACGTACTTTCAATTAAATAACAAATTATTAACCAACCTAAACCCATATGACCACCATATAGTAAACACAAGTATAATTTTTGTTGTTATTGTTCACCTTTCATTTTTTTCTTCTACTTTCCCAACAGTTTGGTCCATTCGTTACACTATTGATGTTGCATCAAGAATTGTCCACTTTATACTATTTATATAGCCGACAAAAAGGCCATGTGCTACAGTTATTATATAATAAAGTAGTGCTGATATAAAAAGCTGTGAATTTCACTAAAATGTAGAAAACAATTTTCTCAAAACTTATATAACCTTTAAATTTGTCTGGGAAGCGATTAGGCATTATAACCATATAGCCCTAAAAAATAGTAGTACACATGTATTGTAAATTGTTTGACGTACAAGTATTTGATAATAAAATTAAAAATAACATGAAGATTATATAAGTGAAATAATAGCTTTAAATTATTTTGACGTTGAGTTGAGTTTTGATTGAGGCTTAATATCATTATTTTTTATACAAATAATAATATAATATAACTAAAATTATTTTGAACCTTAGTTATGGTTAGTTAAGTAGATTCAATTTATGTAATAATTAAAATTGAATACTTTTTTTTTTTTATTTAGTCATGATTGTTATCAAATTTATGTATTTTAATGAATATGCAAAATATTATTACAAAAAAAATTGATATATATGTATTGAATTATATGTAAAGATACTATTACATTCTTAACGGTATTATGTTTAAAATATTGATTTACAGTTTACACATATAATTAATACTATTGTCAATTTATATATATATATATATATATATATATATATATATATATATATATATAGCTAAAATAAATTTGAAATGTTTGAATTTGATGAAATTAAATACTCTACAGACTGCAGAAATGTGTTTTTAAATAAAATTTAATGTCTCCGCTATAAATTAAAATAACATTAGACAAACCGTAGTATATACAATTAACAATGTATACAAAATAAATAATCATCGATTTATACATAATACGATATTCTGTGATATATTTATTTATAAAGTCGTAAAATTACGAAAAAAATATGTTTGTAAAAAATTGTTCTCCGAACTTTTAAGATAATATTCAGTATAAATTATTATTAATTATTATCATAATTAAACCATGGAAAATAATTGCTCTAATAAATTAATTAAAAATTGTTGATGGTTCTGATACAAAGTGGTTTTTTGACTATTAGTAAACATTGAAATATAATTATTATTTGAATTCTTGTATACCGTCAGTTTATCTAAATGTATCTGTATTCGAATCTCTTTCTAATTAAGTTTATTTCTTAAAACGACCATACTAACTATACTTATGTAATCACCTGCCACAATTTACTAATTTCAGTTAATATTATTATTGTAATAATAAATAAGACAACACCTACATTTTGTATGCGTATTTATGCACATTACAATAAAGCTAATGTTTCCTTAAATAATAGTATTTGAATAAATGTTTGAAGTTTTTGAAATATTCTTGTAATATACACAGTATACTCGTATATCCATATACTTTCGCACTGGCAAATATATCGTTTAAATAAGATATGTTCAGTCTAACAAAAATGCACACGGAGTGCTAACTTTTAAAGTTACAAAATGGTGGAATTATTTATATTTCTAGCAACGGTCGCGAAAAATGTTGATGAGTGCGAAAATCTCTTCAACATATATGCATAGTGTAGTACAAGAAGAAAAAAAGTATAATGTATAAAATCCGGTGGGTAATCATCGGTCTGAAGTTTGTTGAACTCAACGTGCATGCTATTATATACATCATAACGTATATGTGCGAACTAATGGACCTGGCCTATCTTCCGACTTGGTCACAGCCAAGCGTTTAGGTCATCCACCTTTGGTCCAAATTTCGTGTTCTTCCGATGGATTATTCACAATACGAATTATCTTCGCGATGGCTACGCAGCACGGTCATTCCCCGACCGATGCGTAGCGTATTACATCTTTTACGCGCAATTGTGCGCATCATATACAACTAGGACACTGGCCATGCTCAGGTGAGTAGGTAATGGTTAAGTGTATACGTATTATATTTTATGCATATTATGTAGCGGGTGTGTTGCGGTAACAAGGAGGAAGGGGGTGGGGTCATTGAATCACAACGGGAAACCCCCCAATTGCTCATATTCCTCCCTCCGGCACTAAATTGTGTTCACGTAATCGTGGGTTTACGCATTATATATAGTTGCTGCAGAATGTGAGTGTATGTGCTCCGAAAACCGATTAATTTAAACCGTCCGTTCCGTGTTATTCGGTCGTATTCGATGCCATATATTATCTTGTTCGTATATAATATGTCTTTGTGTGTGTGTGTGTGTGTGTGCACAAGATAATTCACGACAAGTGTAGTAAAAACTACTTTCGGTGCTTTTTTTTTTTTTCTTTTTTGCTCGTCGGACGTTATTATTACCAAAAGGTATTACGGAGCGGAAAAAAAAAACAAATCGTTGACGGCATTTTTTGTTCCTAAAATTCTTTTCTCTCTCTCCCCCGCCGAAGCCGCGCACTTTTTCGGCGGTCCAGTATCCACATAGATACCCGTTTCGCTTTGTTTTGTTTTCCCATCTTTTTTCATATCATCAGTGTGCATATATGTGAACGTGCACGTGTATAGTAGGTGCGCATGCATGTGCATGCGTGTGCCTGCGCGCGCGCGCGTGTGGGTGCTCGTGTCAAGTGGGGTTTTCTATACACGTACCCGAAATTATTATATTCCGGGTTATGTAACTTCCTGGTCGATGTTTATACTACATATTAACCGTCGTGGTCGTAGTAAAAAAAAAAAAAAATCCTCGAACCCCGGTGCACATTGCACACTGCCGCTCACCGAAGAGGGGATATGGATGCGTACAGTGTACGGTCGTCGTGTAGTCGTCGTCGCCGTCGTCATAGGCCTGCGGCCAAATGGCCGCCCGTCCTGTTGACGATGTACCGTTATGCGTTTCGTATGTATATAGTAATACCGCACGGGTACACATATATTTATATATAAATATACTTCTTCGGATAAGTTATGTGCATCTGGCCCCCCGTCCGTGGTTTTTGTGCGGCTATTGTGTTACCGACCGCATGCACTATATATTCTTCCTTGAACCCTGTTCGAGCGCACGTTTTTATTCCGATCGATTTGTTTTGGATTTTTTTTTTTCTCCACTACCGAAATATTTTTCCCTTCAGATCTTCGTCGTGTACTCGTGAAAATCTGTTCAGTAATTTCCGTGTATTCCCTCACACACACGCGCACGCATGCATGCATGCTATAACGGAAACTTCCGTATGTATGTATACGTACGTGTATACATATAATATGCCATTTATAGCACGAATGTGTGCAACCACACGATCCGGTTTCGCAGTGTAATAATTGCACTCTTGTTCCTATGATCGAGACTCGTCGATGCATAGTATTATGCGTACTATGCAATCTACGCGTATTACATGCGTGTCTATGATGAAAAAAAAGAAAATTGGATTGGCAAACAGTTAATAGATTATATGTGCTACGTTATTATGTGCACTTAACTATTTAATAATTATTTTGGTCATATCTAAACTGCTAGTTACTCATCAATTCATGTATTAAACATATCATACCGTATTAACATATAAGTAATCGTGATCATCGTCGATGATTTGATTCTATTTTTTCGAAATTATTGAACTATAATGAATCGTGATCAGCAATCATAAGTCGATAAGCACTCACCTTGAATTTTTTTGGACACTGCAAGTTGCGACCAATTAAGATGTCACATCATAGTTAGGACTTTACAGGAGGGTAGGTGAATTTCAGCCATTTAGCTACATTGTTTCTTAATTTAAAGTGCACCGACTATTTTTACTAGTAGCTCTTGATATTAATTCATTCGAGCACCTATTGTCGCTCGGAAAATTAAGTTTTCTGATAACTACAAAATATCCCATTATGATTTTAATGTTGTGCTTTTAACGATTGTTACGAAAAAATAATTCTAAACTTGAGAATAAAAACATTTACAAATCAAACATAAACTCGAACATACGATAAAATGATATAAACCATGAATGTATTTTGAAATATTCATTAAACATCTAAACATGATTTCATACTTGCGCTACATATTTTTATCTTTTCAATATGTTTAAATTACTATTGTATACATATATGAAAAAAAACATATGCCTATTACGTGTAATCGGTTAAAGTTGTGATAATTAAGTTTTCCATTGACGTATAATTAATATTATTAAAATTAATGTCGGTAATTTATTTATACACTTACTAATATTATAAACATGCTTTTACGGTTAACATAAAAAGGTAATTGATTTTATGGTACAACTAATTCAGCAAAAATGCTAATAACAAAATGTAGTTAAACATGTAATTACTTCGTGCAATGTTCCTATATAAATAAAAAAAAATAACAACAAATATTTACATCACATCATTCACATCTATAATTTCCTATTGCTATTTAAAACATACTTCTAATCAAACCGACATTTTTTAATGCTCGTACGAATATTATTATAACATGAATTTAAATTAATGACCATAATAATAGCAATACATTATAATAAAAGATAAATATATACATACAAATATTGAATATCAATGTTTAATTATCACCCACTTATATGATTAAATATTGAGTAACAACTAACAATCAACAATAAATAAATTGCAGTATTTATAATGCCCATGGAAAAATTAAAATTATATATAATTTTAATTTATTATAAGTTTATATTATAAACTTTTTATAAATGATATACATTATTAATTACATGGTAGCATAATTAAACATGCTCTATCTGTGTGTTCAATACTATCATAACTAAATGTTTTTAGTAGAAACCAATGAACTTCTATACGTTTATTTGCTTTTATACATAATTCTGTTGTTTAAAATATATCAGATATTTGGCGTTCTTTTAGTTATCATTTTTAAAACACTTTTTAATAAAATATCTGGATACAAATAAAAAAAATATATTGAACAAATATAATGAAAAAAAACGTGCCAAAATTTCGGTGATATAAAAAACTGCACCAAATGAAAATAAACAAAAGCAAGTAAAAAGAAAGTAATTTTGACCTACAACTCCTTTCACCTAGCCAGAATGAAGTAAAAGTGCCCCTCGTGTAATTGTAGTGACATTGGGTAGGTATACAAACTCACGCGCGCGCGCGCGCGCACACACTAACATACACACACACTGCTCAGTAACGCCCTAGATGAATGAGTCCGCCTTGGACGCCTTTCTTTCGCTGGGGGAATTTCAGATGAGGAGAAAGTATGATAAAATCTGGTGTTATATATTACAGAAGCTTTTACTTTCGTCAGTCTCAGACCACGGTCACGTGTCCCTTGTTAGAATTATTTATGAATTATTACCCATTAAAAATAAAAGTACATCTCTATAAAAACAAAAAAACGTAATACCTGAATATGCATTGTCTTCTGGCATGGACAAAAACTAAATTTTTTTCCTTGACCAACACACTTGACCTGAATTTTACTTTTTGACCTTGTTGCTGTAACTGAAGTCCGAGGTTGTTTGAATATGATGACATGACCTTCAACTTTGGTCAGGTCACGTTCAAGGTCAACTTTATTACAGTTAAACATTCTATACATTATTCTTTTTTTTACCAAAAACTGTTAAGGTCAATGTTGTTAATGAAAAAAAATTATCATATTAATAACTTTAATAATAATAAATACCACATATGAACGTAACATAATTTAAGATATTTAACAAAATAATTATTATTTTCATCATATAAACAGATTTTTTTTAAATATCGATTTACGTTACATATTTTTTACTTATAAAGTAATATATTGGAAAATTATAGCCATTTAAAACTTACAATTATAGATGGTAATACTATATTATTTTTAAATGTATAATATATATTCATAATTCTACACTCAAAAAAATTTATTAACTATAGCCAAAGTAAAATATTATAATTGTACAGATAATAATTATGATAATAATAATAACAATAATAATAATAATAATAATAATAACTGTATCTTAAAGCCTTAGTAATATATACAAGGTAATATTGTTTTAACGACGATTAATTTAAAAATCTAGGATAGATTTTATACTAAATATTTAAGTATACCATACGTATTATACTTTACAATTATATATTATACTGAACATTCAATATGTTTTAATTATTTAAGAAAATCAATTGTGTAAAATAATCTTTATTTGCTGTTACTGACTATCAAGTTAATTATCCTGTGTATAATACCTACTGATATTTAATCGGTTATATTGCTCTCCCGGATGATTTAAAAACTGTAGACACGTGTCATGGTCATTAGTCTAACGATTTAATAAATACTATATCCATTTGAAAACCTAAAGTTTACAATGATTTAGATACAAACAATTTTTTTTCTACAGACCTTTAAAAATTGCAGTAAGAAACTTTTTAATTCCATTTTTCTTTAAAGCATACTGAAGTAGCAATTTTCTTTTATTATATTTTGAGTGGTTAGAGTGGTAGGAAAATATTTAAAACTCGATATTGGCTTGCTCCATACTGAAATATTGAAATGAGCGACTATCTAACAAATTATCTGATAGATAAAAAGTTATAATTACAGGTATCGGTACGCTAAGAGCACTCCAATGTAAAAACAACATTAATATTTTACAATACAAAAATAGGACTATTTAAAAGTATTTATTTTTAATAAAAATATTCCTAATTTTCATTTCAACAATATAACCAAAATACGTAGTACAAATTATAAATCAATTTACATTATAAGTATATTAAAATGCCTTATGGTCATAAAATAATCCATTTTGTAGTTTTTAGTATATGAATATTAAAATAATTGATAATATACTGTATTACACTATCAACTTGATATAAAGTTTAAAAAACTGTTTAAAACGATTATTTTTATAACTCAGTATACTGAGATCATTGTATATAATAATAAGTTGACACATTTTTGATAGCATAAAAAGCGTTTCAAATTTTTGCAACAAACATATCGTTAATTCCTTGAGATTTTACTTTTATCATTTCACTTTCGTATATGCTATCACTTTCTAAATTAAATAACATTTTGAATATAGCGTTTTCACTAATCGATTAACACTTTCTTCTGCAGAACTTTCTCTAACTTAAAAAAAAACACGAACCTATCATAAAAAACGAATACGTATAGTGTAATATTTTGTGTAATTGTGAACTGGTGTCCTGAAACTATCATATTTATATTTATGTACATTCACGTCCTACGTCCTTAACCCATTTTACTGCTAACGTCAAGAATATCCTGTATGTGTCTGAGTACGCAACTACACATTTACATAGTATACTGCCTTATACACAAAACATCTTACCTAATTTATGAAAAATATGAATTAACTTACATACAAAAATGTAAAATGATAAGTCATAATTATTAATAATAGGTATATTTAATATATTATTCATCAGTTAAATTTATTTACTATTTGTTTTTAAATAATCATTTAAATATTAAACGATCACTAATGGTAATAATACTATATACTTATTTAAAAATGTAAAACTATTTCAATAATTTGCAACTATAACTATACATGCATTAAAATGAAGAAAATGTAACTCGTACTCTCAATATTCTAAATCTATTGAATTTTTTTCTTACGACTTTTCGCCAAATTTGACCAGGTAAGTCCTGCCATTGCTTTATTTAGTATATCGCTAGTTTATGAGATTTCAAAGACAGATGGACAGACGAAATCAGATACATCCAAACAATAATAATGCCCCTTTCAGCTGTTAGTTAATTTTTTTTTTATGTATGTTGTCTATTTCTTCTGTCGTAAAACTGCTTCATCAATAGGCACGACGTATTGGATTGTATGCGTATATATAATAATATGTATGTATGTATCTGTGTGTGCGTATATCTGTCTGTTTGTGTGTGTGTGTATCTGTGTCTGTGTAGATTTTGGAGCCGGGTGGCTTTGGTTTATAAGAAGCCCCTTAAAAAACCGGTGTGGGAAAGGAAACGAAATGCATAAAAAACGTTGTGTGTATGTTCTCTGTGTTTCGGACCACGGATTTTTTTTTTTTTACTATTCATTATCCACGATTGTGTGCATGTGTAGGTGCGTGGGTGAAAAAAAACGCGCCTTCGAACCGGTTGTGTTATTATTATTCCTTGTGTACGCAAGGGTGGCTTCCTGGTTCATTGCATGTAGAGGGTTTACGCGTATACGTACTATACGAGCCGCAACACGTTTTTTATTGCTATATGCAAACCTTTTCGACGATGAAAGGTAGAAAGGAAATTATTAGCATCTCAAATACATTACCACCGTGTGAATACACACCAAGAGATTTCAAGGTATACAATTTGGTTGATTTTGGTAATTTTTAAGTGCTAGACGTTGATTTTGAATTGGTTTAATAAACTATGTACTTAAAATTTAACAGTATAACACACCATATGGCTTACCAATTTTCAAACCTGCGATTGAAGTGAGGGCAATAGAAACTCCATTATCCCGTACTAGAATCACCAACTCATTTATTCAGTCACAGTAAATTACACGGTATATTCATATTGCTGAGTGAAGGAATTATACTTGTAGTTAGATAAATTTAAATAGTAATTTATGTTAATAGTTATAAATATTGTTAGTTAGGATTGTATGGGTAAAAGTTTATCATTCAACTATACAAAATTTATCAACATGGTATATGTCTTGGTTTCAGTCTTAATAAAAATATCTCTTGGTGACGAATAATAAATTTCATTTTTCGAACAGTAGGTATACACAGACCAACAAACGAGTTTTAGAATATGATAATTTTGTTCAGCAAAATAATATCTTAGATATTGAATTGTATTTTTGTAAACGGTCATTTATTTTATATGATTTTTACATTAGATACAAATTATATTGAATAATTTATATCATACTCATAACATATATATATGTACATTTATATATATATATATGTGTGTGTGTGTGTGTGTATGTATATATGATATATTATTTCCATACTTAAATCAATGTATTCAAATATTTTATACCATTCGTAATGTGGTTTCACACATTTTTAAAATAATTTTAATAAAAATAAATGAAGATAATATAAAATTTCTTACGATATAAGATTTTCATGACATTTTTATATACTCAGTACGCCTGAACTCAACATTGTATACAATAAACGACTTGATGATATCGATTACATATGTTTACTGACTATCGAGATGAAGTTGTTTCTATGCAAAGTCAAAAGAAAGTTCAACTCCGTATAAATTACTTGTTTTTAATTTCTTGATCTGCAAAACTAATAAGGATACAGATAAATACGTACACTTTTCTTTTCACTTTATTATTTAGTTTTTAAACTATATCATTAATTTAATGTTAACATCTCTTGAAATAAAAAAAAAACATTAATTTGATTATTGAATTATTAAATCATAATTATTGCTGTCGAAAAGATTCACAAATATTATTTAAACCAAAATATTGAATATTTCAAAAATGGTTAAACTACATAAATGGTTACATTATATACGTATATGACTATATTAAATATTATTATTAAATTAATTTCCTTGCCCGTAATTGGTTATAAATCTTTAAATATTATATTAATATTTTGTTATTCAATCAAACATCTGCTTATATATTGAAATTGTTATTCAATATATTGTTATATTGTAATTTGTTATATGAAGTTAAATAAATGTGGATTGATAAATTGTAACCTATCATCTTTAGAGTTTCTTAATGGGCATCTTTAATATTATGTATTATATATTTTTTAAACATCGAATTAGTTACTGATAACGAATTCTCTAATTATATTTGTACAAATAATAAAATGCTGTATAAAAATTTAAAATTTTTTATGATAAAATGTGATATTTAAAATTGTACATCGGTTAAAAACTTTAAGATCACGTGTTCAAGATTTATTGTATTATTCGTAAATAATATAATTTTATTATAATCTACGCGGATATTCAATTGCATATATTGTGTACGATACCGTTGTACCATCTGTTCTCATGCAAACCCAAACTTCTATAGTACAAGGAAGTAACTAGATATAAATTTCTGATCCCATTATCAGAGTGTAAAAAAATACACGTAAAAAACAGGTGTTCAATGAAGACCATTAAAGAAAACTTATTTTTTTCTCCTCTTTTGATTGTGTATATACAATATATATACATATACAATATATATATATATATATATATATATATATATATATATATATATATATATATATATATATATATATATATATATATATATATGTATATATATATATATATGTATATACATATTTACAGTTTATATATATATTTACAGAATACGCACACACACATACATATATATAGATATATGTTCAGACGAGGGTGTGGCGGGGTTGTGATTAAATGCGACGATGGTCTTGTACTGCATGCACTGTTCCCACGATGAAAGGGAACGCGGAAGTTTGACGTCTCCCCCGAGATTACGGGATCTTGTGCCCAGGTATAAATACTCACACTGCAAATGGCACGCACATACCTGCGAACCCGTCATCCCTTATTGCAGACGGGAAAATTATTAACCCTTTACCTGTATGCTTCTTCTAATTTTTTTCGTTTTAACCCTATCGCCCTCCGTATGAGAAATGTTAACGACGTTGCGGGTGTACCTATACATATATATATATATATATATATATATATATATGAATGTATTTTACTACCAGACGATGAATCAGCTACATTATGAAATGGTTGAATTTTTATTATCATTATATGTATATAATTTATATTGTAAATATATTACTGAAAAAAAAATGTAATATAATCATTGAAGTATAAAAAGACATTTGCCAGTTGTTGCATGAGAATATAATAATTAGTACATTTGTTAAAGAATATTACATATATATATTTTTTTTTCAAACAAGAATAATAAATAATAAACAATACCTATTTAAAACGTATACTAAAATAAATCATGTAAACTAAATCGTTGAAATTTTAATGTTCAGCTCTTTTAAATATTATCATCATTTTTTTACACCGTAAAGAAAATAAATGCTAAAGTAAACGTACATAGGTGTTAAAAAATTATATTTATCCTGCATAAAAAAGGTATTAAAATCTAGGGAACTATTAATCTCGACAAATGATATCATAAATTTGTATTTAGCACATAAACAATTTTAATTCAGTTTATTGGCATACAATTTATTGGAATAATATTTTAAAAAAACGATTTTCATATGTTGTTTAGAATTAATTCGTTGGGAACATTAACATTTTTTTTATTAATATACTATAAGTATTTTTTACAAAATAATAAATGTATAAATTATTAATTATCAATAATACATTTATATTGAAAATGAAATTCAAATATATAATTTCAGTCCTATTTTACAGTTTTTATATTATATTTACAAATAAATTATATATATAAAAAATTACATATGTTGTATATACTATACAAATATAAAAACAATATTTTTAATAAGTATATCTCATACCAAAAAAAATCTATATTATACATGTGTAAATAAAAAGTTTAAGTATACAATTTTCTTTGTTTATACATATTAATAAATTCACAATTATTATCGAAAAAATTATTTGAAGTATTATTTTTTTTATTATTCAACTATTTCCATTATTAAGTCGCATGTATAAAAATATTAATGTTATCCTATCTAATATATAATTAAATTAATTAATGAATTATTAAAAATTAATGATAAGCTGAGAGACAAATTATTCGGTGTTATATATATTTTTTTTATTAATACTGATTTATAGATTCTTTAACAAATAACTAATATGTAATTAATTTCACAAGTTTAAGAACTATAAATTAAAGTCAAAGCAATTTGCAGGAGCGAGATAATGCGATATACCTAGAATAAGGTTGTAAGAAAAGGTTAAAATAATGATATGTTGGGATATCGTAATTAAGGGAAATAATTAACACCTAAATATCCTCAGGTACACATAAACATAATTTTTTGTTTGGCATTTATTTACAAATTACTTTTTACTCAAACAAATTGAAATATCGATTTATAAATATTTCGTGCAGTAATAATACTTACCCCCATGTAACTCTTTTATTATTAATTATTACATTATATTATATTTTGTTCTTGTGTAAATTTAATATCTATAACCTACATTTATTGATTTAATAATACTAACTGAAATGCAATATATACCAATGAAATTTTCTCTTACAGTTCATGTAAATCTAGAATGGTTTTAAATTAATATTCAATACGAATTATGACTTAATTTAAAAATAAAACATTATATCAAATCAATGAAATTATATAAATAAATGAATGTATGAATAAATAATTTTTTATTTCAATATATAAACTACTTATATATTTATTTACAATTAATAAACTTTTACAAAATGTATTTTATTATAAATTATAATTTACGGAAGGCAACGGGAAACCACCGTATTAATATCCCAAGTAACAGCAATCAACAGTCTTCTTCTCAAGATAAGAGGGAAAACTGAAGATTGCTGAAAACCAATCTACGGATTGAAACCATAGAGAGAAATTATAATTATTACATGAATAAATTTTGTTTTTGTTCTTCTTATTCATAATTTTTTATATTCGTCGTTTGAATAATCAAAATTTTAAGTTTATCGAATATAATTTATTAGTAATAATTTAGAATGCAATAATGTAAACATAAAAATGTATTAAATAATTTTTAATAAGGGATTTATTTGAATATGTTAGATTTAATAGTCAAAAAGTATAAGGAAATCATAAATATTAGAATATTCAAATGGCACGAGAAATATTTTTAAAATATGTGTGGGAAACGTAAAGATGCAAGTATGCATACGAAATTGCAAATCGTATCTTCTACTCAATTAAATTGCATAATCTTGGTTTAAATCAACATTTACCGTTAACTTGTTTCTATCTAAGCATATATATTATAAATATATACAGTTTTATATTTTTCAAAATATTCACTGCACGTCCAAGCCTTATGCAGCGCATAATTTACTATGTTCCACGTTACCATAGTATATAATATTATATCCTTAGCATTAATATATGCCCATTATATTATGCATTTTTATACAAATATATAATTATTATTACGTATTATTTGCTTACCATGAACATAATTTAAATTGTCCAGTGTCGTTGACTATAAACAGTTGTATAATTTATAGTAGATCAACAATTATTGCAATGGTATTTAAAATCATTTTTAATACTTGTCAAATGCTTTTAAATCTTGTATTCTCTTTCCTGTACAAGTCTTTATGCTTACAATTTTAAACAAGGTACAAGTACTAGGCTTATAGTAATACTTGATATGAGGTATCTAGTTTTTATTTATTAAATAAATACATAGAGTACGATGAAGATATTTATATTGATTAGATATTTTCTTAGTTTTAGGCAATATTGAAATTATAATAATACATATTGATGAAGTATGAAAATAAATATTTTAAAAATATGTTAAAATGTAAGATTACCTGAAATTTCGACCATAATCCCTAGTTATTTCACTCTTTGAGTTCTGAAGCCACTGCAGGTATTTGATGAAGGACAAAATA
Source organism: Sipha maydis (assembly GCA_034509805.1). Taxonomy (NCBI): domain Eukaryota; kingdom Metazoa; phylum Arthropoda; class Insecta; order Hemiptera; family Aphididae; genus Sipha; species Sipha maydis. Next base: position 269,522 of record JASXSY010002782.1, read on the forward strand.
AATTGTATACGTCATAGGACCACTCATTATCTAAATTGCGAATCTGGTCATTTCACCATTAGACGCAACAATATATTGTAGTAATTATGAAATTCCATTTGGCCACTAGTATTGTCATCAGAACTGTTTGGGAACCGGCGGCCCGCGGACCGCATCTGACACAGACGTCACTTTTATACGGCCCGTAGTAAATTCCAAAACTACGAAATTTCTTCGAATACCATATTAATTTTTCTATATTGTCTGACCCGAGAACACTTTTTAATTTGTAAATATGGCTCAAGGGTCCAAAAAGATTGCCGACCATTGGTCAACAACATTATTTACGTAGACAAGATCAAAAATTGGATATCCATCCAAGACTGTGTGCAATCCGCGTATAATCGAACTGTCGTAGGTCGGCGCTTTTGACAGACGAACGCTATGAATTGTTACATCGTGATAAAAACTAATGATACCACAGACGATGCAACGTCCGAAATATTGACGTCCTATGGAATACAAATGAGACACGGACAGTTGTTTGTAGAATGTTTATATTAAATCACATCTACTGCCGAACTCGTTTAACCATTGGTTAATTAATGTTTATGTATTGGTATAGACATAGGAAGAACCCATTTTGTTGTAGCTTTCGGTCGCGGTTTTAGTTTTACTCTCTGGTCCGTTATATCTTAAAGGTCTAAAATGTAACCGTTTAATAGTAATTGGTAATGTTGCCCGCACCTACGTTGCATTGACTTATACACGCCATACATATACTGACCGCTATACATTTTTATTAATACTATTACTATCATTAATATTATATTATTTTTTTATTACATTCTCGCCGGACGACAATAATAATATTTATAACGTACGGCAGTGTATTACTACTATCATTACGCTTACGGAGGTCGGCTATAGGATATAATATATCCTCATATATGTGGTATGTACGTACGACACAGTGCGGTATAAATCGGATTCTCAACATTCCTCGGCGACACGCACACACACACACAAGGTAATAACAACAATAACAATAATAATACATAATATACATTATGTATGCTCATGTGGGTAATAATATTATCGTGTGCTTGTACACGTCAGTGTGTGTGTGTGTGCGCGTGTGTGTGATATGTCACGCGCAAGAGGCGACGAGTGTCCGTATCTGTGTACGGGCCGCAGAGCGCGCGCGGAAGGGAGTAGATTCGGCCGACCGACCGGGCGGGTTGGACACCGGTGACGTCACGTGAGTCAACGGCCGGGCGGCCGGCGACCATCGTGCCACTGTGACCTACTAGTCAGGTTGTTGGCCTCGCCTGCTCCTCCACCGTCGTCGATCGCCGCCGCCGGCTTCTTCTGTTCGCAGCGGCGGCTATCGACGCGTTCACACACATACATGCACGTACGTATTCGTGTGTACAATACGTAATACGTGGCGCTATACATACGTGTACACGGACGCGTACTGATGTGTGTGAGTGTATGTGTGTGTGAACCGCGCGCTCACGCACGTCGGACAGCCGGAGAGTCGTTCAGCTCGCGCGCGCGTCCTCCCTCGACACTGGGTCACCGCGGCCACCGGCACCGCCACCGCCGTCGTCCAGCCCGGACCTACGGCCCCGGCTTTTCCTGGTTCGTGGAACTCGCAATCGACGTCCCTCGTCGCCGCCGCCGCTGCACGCGGACCGCTTACACAAATATGTTGTAATAAACGCACCTACGTGCGTACACACACACACACACACACACACACACGTACCACCGAATAAATTATTATTATTATTATCATTACTATTATCATGAATTTTTGTCGGAACGCGGTGACGCGCAGTCGTTGAACCCCGCGCGCGCGACCAGGAAGTGAGAAAAAACCGTGTATCTGCTGCTGCTGTTGCTGTGCAGGTGTACATGGTGTAGCGTCATATGTTAAACATTATCTCTTCACACAAAGCGTTACGTAATGATATAATAATACCGGTGCTTCCTTGTCCGCTACGAGAACACACTATGCCATGTTCGATCCCGACGATAATATTGTGAAATTTTGTGTAAAAATTATTTCGGAAAGATGGGAAAATTTGAGATAATGCTCTCGCGGAAACAAAAATAAATGCATTTTTTTTTTTTTTTTTTTTTGTTATGTTGAAAACTAAATCTACACCGTTTGTCATTTGCAGTCCACAAGTTAAATGATCACGTCCCTAAACAACCAATGTCACCGTGATGTCGGTGTCCACTTCATTCCGCACGCCCTTTCCGTAATTTTTCACCAAACCGTGGTCACTAGATCGGTGACCTGATGGTTTCAGCTCTCGTACCACAACTTAGATATCGGAAATGTTAAAAAGAGCTATGCACCATGTCAATGCTCGATTTCAGCAAAGTATACCATCTTATGGACGTAATGATTTTAAAACATATTTTGAACCTTTGGGCTCTTGGTGGCTACATAGTACGGTTTATGTTTTCAACGATAAAATTATGTAAAAATAAAAATGTTACACTACTGTGAGAATTATTTTACATTTTTCCATTTTCTCGGGAGACAAATAATGTTTTATTCGTTCGTCGTCACGCGCATTCCTTTTTCCATATATCCCATATTCCGCTATTCACACCGTAGTTTCAACACCATTTACCACCATCAACCCCGCTCGTATTCATACAGTTTCCACGCCGTATCGGTTCACTATTCCGATAACAGATAGCTGATTGTACAAATAAAAAGTGTTTTATTACCATCTGAAGAACAAGAACCATGTTGTCTACTGGTCACGAGTTAAAAACTTAAAGAACCAATTGGAGTGGCAACACTTCAAAATCGTACATAATCGAACGAGTGCACACGTCCGGGCCAAGTTTCTTGCGATTACAATTCCAAAGTGTACGAATGCACCTGATATCCCTGCTATGCGTGCACGTCGGCATGTCTGCAAACGTAGCTTTGTGATGTATACAACCACACAACATCAACGGTCGCACAGTAGTAAGACTCCAAAACAACGGATTTCAGAGGGTGTGAACGGTGTGATGTTCGTCTGCATATGTGCGCGAGTGCTTATCACTGTATTATAATAATATGTGGACACCATATGATATGGTGTATACATCTTGGCAATCCTATGCGTGTGCAACGCGTTTTTTTCCGTGTCTCGTATAGTTTCTTCTCCTTTTTTTTTTTCTTTACCTCTCGCACTACGTTCTATATTGTGTACAGCAACGCGCGCGCTCGCGTATGTGTGTGTACCATATGTATATTTACACATACACGGACCCGAACGTATAGATATTCAGCTGTGTGTATTGGGTTTCAACGAAACGTCTCGGACGGAAAAAATTATAATCGTCTTTTGCGCGCATCGCATTCGGGACTTTTATAATACCCGCCGTCGTTCCCGCCGTGCACATGCACGCGTATCCATACACACAAGACACAACAATAGATACGTTTTATTCGGTAGGTGCCTACCTATAGGTTACGTATGCTTACGATAAAATACCCTATGGGTACAAAAACAGACGGTCCCCCGCGTATTGTGCTCTCGCAATATTTATTATCGCTTTCGGACCGACAAACATATAATATAATATGTATAATAACAATGTTGTCGTACATGACGTGTGTATCGATCGCCGTTACACCCTTAATACGTCTTAAGTTGGCGACGCAGGTAAACCTCTATATTTTCGGTAATTGAATAATGCACAGTCGTGTAAACGTATACAGATTACTACATTACGTGTTTACTTGTGTATAGCTGAACGTCACATTCGGGATAATATACGACATAAACACGTTCTATTTTTTCTCACGTTATACGTTTTAAACTTTACCTCACAATCATCCGTATGTATATATATATATATATATATACATATATATATATATATATATACATATATATATATATATATATACATATATATATATATATATATATACATATAGCCTTTGCAGGAAACAAGAATTACAAAAGTATCAAATTGTAAAATTTGTCGGCCTGATGGATGGTATTGTAAAAATGACAATGGGAGTTGACTATAAATATTACTTAAATGGTTTTATCATCAAAAATATTTACATTTTAAGTTTTATTGATTTTATTTTTTAATTTATATGCTCATATAAACTCATATACTTTTTTGCATTACGACATATTTAAAAGTATACTTTTTTTTTCTGTTTGAATCGAGGACCGAGCGGATGCTATTTCCACATTACTACCGCTCGATTTAAAAAGTATACTTATTCGTATTTACAATATACAATTGTAATAATAGTATCGATGGAAATTTGGTTAATTAATTTTTTCAGCATATTATGTAATATGATCGATTAAAAACTATTAAAATCTAATAAATTCAATCAAAATTGAATTTTATTTAATTATTACTTAAATAATCGTCAAGCATATACTTTATAATAGCATTTACATAATCATATATACTTATACTTATATGGTATAAATAAATTATGATTGATTGCTTTAGTTTTTCGTAAATGGATGGTTCTATATTAAATCTATATAATTAAAAACTACTTTTCGACTCTGTTACATATGAAAAACCAGCAGACTTCCATATAAAGTAGAAAGATTTATACTCGTTTTACGCAAAACTATCGCAAAAAAAAAAATAATAATAATAATATATAAATACAGAAATGAATCAAAAGACAATCATATAAAACAAGATATTACAACCATTGAAAATTTGAATAATGATTACGTATGAACTTACGTCTAGAAATCATTTTTAAATTATAGGTTATTTTATTTCGTGATTCGTTTTATTCTCAACGACTTGCATTTGCGTCTATGTATATTTTTAATGGTGAATCTTAGACGTACTAGCTATTCTATGAACTCAAATTATTTTATTCAAGTTCATATGAACATTTTAATATTTCTAACACTATACGTATCTCCAACTGGCAACTGTGATGTTTGTAACATATGTCAGGTACAGTTAACGACATGTCAAATAAGAAGCAAAAATTATTGAAAATAGTGACCCAGTTGCATTTACTTCATTAGGCTAACATTGTCTACTAATTCATTAACTTCCGATTTATGGTATAGACAGCTCCGGTAAACAGACAAAATATATCGTTCGTTTCAAATTTCAAACCCGTATAAGCTACAGAAGGCAAATGTATTATTTTATGATGTATAATTTGTCATTCAGTTTGTTTACAGTACATATAGAATGCTTACTTCCTGGATAGAATTAACAGTAATTTTTAGTACGACGTAAATTAATTTTATGAATAACTGTCGACGACAGTTAAATACAATTACAACACATTACTCATTAAGAAATGTTCGTAAATCAATATCCTGAATCACTAAACCGTTTACTCGCACATATTTCTTTAAAAGAAAAATTTTCATCCCAAATATAATAGATCTGAAGCTATTTGACGGCTATTGATAGTAATTTCAGGTAAACATTTTTAACAAGCTTGTTAATAATAAATGGAAAAATGTATAGTATAATATATACTTTCTGCACAATGTATATTATATCATATTTTATTATAAGATAAATATTACGTTTTATTATGTAGCATATATTTATTTTGTATTCTAGAATCTAGATAAATATCCACGGATGTCAGATTATAAAATTATTCTATATTACCATTGGAATTCGTTTAACTTTTATATTTTGTGCATTGTGTGTACTATAATCTCAAAATGTTCCCCTAAATAACAACTAAATTAATATTAACTCTGATTTTGAAAAATCTTGTATTCCTCTACGAGTACATCTTAAATTATTATTTTATGATACCTTTACAGTTTATATATAGTTCTTACTCTTATATAATTTAAACATTCATTAATGAATCATCAGCAACGACTATTAAGGGATAATGAGCCATAAGTAAAAGAGAGTATCTATCTTCATTACAGAAATGATTCATGGTACTACGATTTCTAAAATAATAAAAAACAAAAACTTATTAGAAATGTGATCGATCCACTTCACGTACTTTATATAGATAACGTTCCGGCAACAAATGAAATACCTCGAAATTAAAAAATATATCTATCGGTTAAATATACATTCACAAGTTAATTTGAACTAAGTATTTTGGATAATAAAAGAGAACCAACGGTTTATAGTAAATGACTAATGGCTGAACATTAAAATATGTAAAAACTAGTTTGTTGTTATTTTTAGTTATCAATGAATAACCGTTACAAAATCATGGGACGAATTCTTATAAAATGTATACAGAGTGATTAAATATTATTTTAAGTCTAACTATAATATTATTATAATAGTATTATTCCAAACTACAATACAATTATATTTGATATTAGTTCAAATCATTGTGGATTATTCAAATTAAAATCTCAAGCTTGCCCAAAAGTGTTAATATTTTAACATGTATTAAGATAAGTAAACATAGACAATGAACACGGTACAGTGTATACAAGCGATGAAGAGACGAACATTTTTTTTTTCTAATACAAAAAGCAATAAACGGAATACAACTTTTGAATTTTTAATAAATCTCAAGAATATTATCATCTACCGTAAATTGGAAAAATATTCATTGCGTGTATTTTATAGATTTTTCGCCTTTCATTTTATTACCAATATAAATGTACTTAAGTGTTTTAATTTTATGTTATGTATTTATGTAATGTAATAGCATTCATATTCAAGAAAATTTTTCAATTTTTTATACATAAATTTACACTTCAATACACGATTAAAATTTATTGTAATAATTGCATCGATAGGTCGTGCAGTTAAATACTAATTACAAAAATATAATATTATATTAAACCGTAAACGTTCATATTATATGCAACAAATAATCTACGTATAGAAGTGATGTATACCTAGTAATTGAACCAAGTTAATCAATCCAAGAATGATAAATGCAATAATACTTTCAAATGTTTTTAAGAAATTACTATAATGCTATACTGTATACTATTACTATAAGGTAATATTATAGTATAATATTATAATAATAGTGTAATATTTGTCAATTATTAGTATTAGTATCCTGTTAGTGCAAAAAATTGATCATCTATTAAAACTTTATTTCGTTATTATTTGTACGATAACCGTGATGAAGAACAAAATTCGAAAACTGTTTATACAATACACTTTTGTGTATACACACATATAGTTATCTATTAGTATTAAATCCAGCCCATGAAGAATTAAATGTATATATAAAGCATATCTTTATTCTTCATGGTGTAACCATGCATTCTCAGGCTCTATACAGGCTTCGTTACTACAATATCCTCGGCTCATCGATGAGTAATTATTAATTTTTTATACATTTTAATATTGACAGATAAATATTTTTTCAGTATAAGAATATTTATGATAATCAATAAAAATAATAATAAAAGTAACATACAATAGTTGAATTTGATACATTACAATCAATGTTTTTAACAACTAACCTGGTGATGATGCATGAGTTGTAAGTTATCTACCCGTTGGAATACTTGGACCTACATTTTTGGGGCTTACATTTACAGATTAGATAACCTGAATAAAAACAAAAATATCTCAGAAATAATTTATTATAATAATAATATATATTTATTTTGCGAAAAACTGTACAAGTTAAGAACAAACAATTAAGAGGGGTGTATTCTTCCCTCTTTCCGACAGTTTAAAACTGAATTTATTGGTAACATATCTTGAAGAAATATCAGTTGAAATCAATAGTGATACTCAATTGCGAAAAGCAATAAACAAATTAGTTACAATAATGTGTATAATATGTATATTTTCTGTGTTATGTTATTTTTTCACAATTTATATGACACGCATATTTAATATAACAGTACTGTAAAACAAATTTATTGCGAAATAACTAGAGTTTCAACCTTGTTATTTGAAAATAATCCGTTGGGAAAACAATTAATAAATTTTTTTTCCAGAAACTATAATCATTGTAATATGTTCACTAATATCATAATTCAAAATCATTCACTATACAATCCCACAATTCATAGTCATTTCACAACTTTAAGAACATTATCCTTAATTTGTAGTTGTTATTTGAACAAAGTACAACATTATCAGACTTCAAATATTATGGATTTTTTACAATCACATAATGTCGCGCGTACCTACATATAAGGAAAACCTTAGCAAGATTACTGTAGTATGAGGGTAATGACACAAAACAATGGAACAGTGATATACACCTGTCGTTTTATGTAATTAAGAAAACATTGATGAATGAACAAACATTTTTTTTCTTAAATTTAATACTATAACTACACAACTATCCCTAACTATTTTAGTATTATTTATGTTTATGTGTTTATGTCAATATTTCTATACAACAGCCTACCAATGTTCAACTCGTATACAAGCAATGTGAAACGATTTCATTGTATCGTACTTATGGACGAAACACATCATAAGTTATAAACTCTTAATAGCTTTTAATATTTTCTTTGTAAGAATTTATTTCTTACATTAGCATCATATTTAGTAGTATAGTAAGCCATTCTATATAAAAATAAATAGTAGGTTGTAAATTTAATTTTTAAGTTTGAAATTTGCAATAGGTACTAAAAATACATGTATTTACACAAAATGGAGATTTAAACACATTAATGTAATAAAATAAATTATTATTAGCTTAATAACATATTAGACTTGGTTAGCTACCGTTTAGGTAGTATGCTTGCTCACTGGTTTAATTCAAAATATTTTTTTTTTTTTATAAAACATCAGAGTACAATGTATGAAAAATCAAATATAATTTATATTATATTTATATAATTAATATAGTACAACAGAGTATAATGTATGAATAGAAAATTATTTTAATCGGAATATTCAAATTCATAGACATTATAGACGGCTTTAGGTATTTAATATATATAAATAGAATAACCGGATACATAGACTAATAGTATAGGTTCATTATTAGTTATACCCAAGTACGAAAAATTAAAAAATAAGTACCCATAATTCTCTATGACCTAGAAAGTGTTAGTATATCAAATACTTTAAATGATTTATAAAATAACGACAAGCCAAAAATGTTGTTTTAAAAAATTATCGCTTAACAATAATAACTAACAATTAAATAATTAATAGCTCATAATAATTATACTTAAGTCAAAAATTTAAAATTTAATAGATAAAACTATAGCAAAATTATAGTTCACTTAAATTCAGCCATCTTTTAAACTTTTTTTTCTAATACAAAAGATATTGTTGATATTTGTTTCTACAAATTCTGAATATTATGTACTATTTGTTTCAAAATCTAAATATGAATTCGTTAAAAATTATATCATATTGAATAATAGTACACCTTCTTTAAAGACTTTAACGAACGTAATTTGTCAACAATATGTAAACGTTATATTTTGATATTTTATAATGTACTCGTATCAATAAAAATCTACTAAATTAATAATTATTATACTAATATAAGAGTAGGTATATAACATAATATAATTTTTTTGTTAAAGTAAATTCAAGCATAACTTATAAAATATATATTTTTTATTGTAAAAAAAAATCATAATGTATAACTAATATTTTCCATGTAAAATTACTGTATACAATATGTATTTACATGATTCATATCGATATCAAGCAGTAAATATTTTCACATTTTGTGCGGAATAATGTACTAATGTACTACGTGTGCATGAATAACATAAACTATGTGATCATAAATTATAATATCAGTATAAATGTATGGTTAGATTAT